>JAVTVY010056407.1:0-284522 GCA_036873755.1 Hanleya hanleyi
CAAATATCAAAATGTGAACAGCTGTAAAATATTCTCCTAAACAATAATTAGACATTTTCAGCTACACTTTTGAGTTTCAATGCGGCCTCATATGGACATTGAAGCGAAGTCACCAGGGAGCCTTGTCAAGGTCACCAGGGAACCATGTCAAAGTCACCAGGGAGCCTGGTGACCCCGACAAGGCGCTATGGTGACCTCAACAAGGCTCTCTGGTGACCTTGGCGAGGCTCTCTAGTCTCTAGTGACCTTGACCTTGCCAAGAGAATTTGTGTAGTGAAAGAAACGTGCACTTTCAGACAGGCTACCTGACAGGGACCTACTTGGTACTCGGCATTCTTCAGTTTCACTATTTCTGACATTTTAGGAAAGGTACTTGATTCAGCATTTGTTATCATATTCTATTTAGGAACGATACCGGAATGACTGTAATTTAGCAGTACAGCTCCTTCAGTGCAAGCCTTCCAGCTTTGTGGCACACAAACTAACCGCTGTAAGTAATACATCAGATTATGTACAATGTACTGGTACCTACATGTATTTATATCACATCCATCTTCACTGCCTCAAGTTTTTCACATCTATCATCTGATTCATCGTCTCATCATAGATATGGTGTTATCTCCTGAGCAATATCAACAAATTTCAGCTCTTGATTTAGTTTAGCTCAGCTTATTGGACTTGGAAATACCGTCCTTCCGTCCGTCCGTCCGTCCCACATCTTGTGAACGCGATATCTTGAGAACAATTCGACCAATCGACTTCAAACTTGAGAAGGTGCTTCACATCAGTTAGACGGCCATTGGTATTGATTTTCACTGAGGTACGTAATCCAAGATGGCCGCCATCGACCATATTGGATTCTGTCCGTCCCACATCTTGTGAACGCGATATCTCAAGAACAATTCGACCAATCGGCTTCAAACTTGAGAAGGTGCTTCACATCAGTTGGACGGCCATTGGTATTGATTTCACTGAGGTACGTAATCCAAGATGGCCGCCATCGACCATATTGGATTCTGTCCGTCCCACATCTTGTGAACGCGATATCTCAAGAACGATTCGACCAATCGACTTCAAACTTGAGAAGTTGCTTCACATCAGTTAGACGGCCATTGGTATTGATTTTCACTGAGGTACATAATCCAAGATGGCCGCCATCGACCATATTGGATTCTGTCCATCCCACATCTTGTGAACGCGATATCTCAAGAACAATTCGACTTCAAACTTGAGAAGGTGCTTCACATCAGTTAGACGGCCATTGGTATTGATGTTCACTGAGGTACGTAATCCAAGATGGCTGCCATTGACCATATTGGATTCTGTCCGTCCCACATCTTGTGAATGCGATATCTCAAGAACAATTCCACCAATCAACTTCAAGCTTGGGAAGGTTCTTCACATCAGTCAGACGGCCATTGGTATTGATTTTCACAGAAGTACGTAATCCAAGATGGCTGCCATTGACCATATTGGATTCCATCCGTCCCAGATCTTGT
The DNA here is from genome assembly GCA_036873755.1 of Hanleya hanleyi. Classification (NCBI taxonomy): domain Eukaryota; kingdom Metazoa; phylum Mollusca; class Polyplacophora; order Lepidopleurida; family Hanleyidae; genus Hanleya; species Hanleya hanleyi. The sequence goes on from JAVTVY010056407.1 coordinate 1,500, forward strand.
GAACGCGATATCTCGAGAACAATTCCACCAATCAACTTCAAGCTTGGGAAGGTTCTTGACATCAGTCAGACGGCCATTGGTATTGATTTTCACTGAGGTACGTAATCTAAGATGGCTGTCATTGACCATATTGGATTCCATCCATCTCGGATCTTGTGAACGTGATATCTCGAGAACAATTTGACCAATCGACTTCAAACTCGAGAGGGTGCTTCACATCAGTTAGACAGCCATTGGTATTGATTTTCATTGAGGTAGTATGTATAATCTAAGATGGCTGCCATTGACCATCTTGGATTTCACTCACCCATATTGTACCCGTCTGTGTTGTGAACGCGATATCTTGATCTATTCCACCCATCGATTTATAAACCTCACCATCCACAAATCCATATACAACTACAGACGTACATTCCATTACTGCTTCCCAAACCTCCTCAAATTGTCTCAACAATTCCAGATAAATGTCTCTTTCCACATACACATATCCACTTTCCAAGTTATATTTAAGGAGATAATGGAAGCGTATATGCTGCATACTCTCAAACAGGCTACTTGGCGGAGGACCTGCTAGCTACTCAGTTTGTTAGTATACATATACATATTCAACAGTCGGTGTACTAACTTAAGACTAATTGAGCTGTAATTTGGGATGCTGCACAGAATCAGGGTGCAAAAGCATGGAATCAAGGTGCACAGTAATCTGGCACTGTGAACAAGAATATGGTATCCCTAATTACAGATCGATTATTGTCCCCCGCCACGTAAGTGGGAGGGGGACTTGGAAATGCTACCCGTCCGTCCATCCGTCCGTCCGTCCCAACCATGTTGTGAACGCGATATCTCGAGAACAATTCAACTCATCAACTTCAAACTTGGGGGGTGACTTGACATCAGTGAGAAGATGGCTGGGATTGTTTTTGACCAAACTGCGTTATCCAAGATGGCCGCCGTCAGTCATTTTAGATTCCAACCATCCCAAAAATGTTGTGAACGCGATATCTCAAGATTCAGTTCAACCAATTCACTTCAAACTTGGGTGGTGACTTGACATCAGTGAGAAGATGGTTGGGATTGTTTTTCACCAAACTGCGTTATCCAAGATGGCCGCCGTCGGCCATCTTAGATTCCAACCATCCCAAAAATGTTGTGAACGCGATATCTCGAGAACAGTTCAACCGATCGACTTCAAACTTGGGGGGTGACTTGACATCAGTGAGAAGATGGCTGGGATTGTTTTTCACCAAACTGCGTTATCCAAGATGGCCGCCGTCGGCCATCTTAGATTCCAACCATCTCCAAAATGTAATGAACACGATATCTCGAGAACAATTCAACCAATCGTCTTCAAATCTGGGGAGTGACTTCACATCAATAAGAAGATGACTGGAATTGTTTTTCACCAAACTGCCTTAAGGCCAGATTTTTTTATTCTCTTGGTTTACGGATCCGCCGACCCCAAAAAACGGGTTTCCTGAAAAAAAATATAATTTCCAAATGGACTTTTTTTTTCTCCGCCCACTACATTTTCCCGTCAATGAAAAAAAAAAACGCCGGAAAACTCTGCTGCAAAATTCTGTGATGAACTGGAAACAGCTCTCGGCGAGGGAAGACAACTCTTCCGCCACTTGGCGGCGCTATCCTAAATACTCCCCGCAAAGTGTTGTTATCGCCATTCTGTGCACAAATGTATAGCTTTCTGGGCATTTCCAGTGCTTGGAGAGCGCCTTGACGTATGCGGGACATGGTGATAATGGCGGGAGCTAATGAAATTTTCCTGCATTTGTCAGTAGACAACCGAACGGGAGTGACACTTTTCATTGGTTTGTCAGAGCCAATCCAGATGAAACGATTGGAAATGTCATAGACGAACACTGCGACAGTTTGATGGTAATGGAGATCAGGACATCTAAAACTGCCAATTTCGGAGACGGAAGCATGACCCCTTCAGTTCATGACATTCCTGCGAAAATTCTGCAGTCGTTTGGCACGCGGTATGTGTTTGTGCGAGCCCACAAAGAGACTGAGAAAAACCCGTCCACGCAAATATAAATGTCTTTGATATTCTTAGGAGTGCACAGAAGCGATACAATCGTCTCCCGAAGTCAAGGTTTGTATAGATCAAAAAGTTATCAAAGCGGGATGTTATCAAAACGGTCAAATATTCGAATAGTATATATTTTGCCTAAATTGAATTTTCAATGATAAACCGGTAACCTAAAAATGTTCTACACAAATTTTTCGAAACCTGTTCAATCATCAATAGTAATATGTGATATGAATTTCGTTATTCAAGACATTTTCAAAGTGGCATATACAAATTTATACAAGGCTAGGTCAATTTTATGATTTTTAACCTTAACCCTTGGGCATAGGGATATTATCTTTGTTAAGTACATCTGTCCACCTGTCTAATATTAACCTGTCTGGTCTGGCCTAGCCTATGACAGGTTTAAGTAAACTATTCTGTTTTGATTGTAGAAATTTTTCCATTGACAGTGTCATGTGAACGTTTCAGGAATAAAATAAGAGAGAGATTCCGTCCAACAATTCACTTTCCATCTCATTTTCTTGTTTTGTGGGTTAACAATGCAAGCTTTTATCACTGATCAGACCTTCAGCAGGCAGCTGTCCTGCATACTAGATACTGGCCATGATTTTACTTCAACATTTAAAAATCTAATTTTGTTGTGCTCATTTTTTTTAGGAAGATTTTTTTTTTTTTTTTTTCCGACCGACCGACCGACCCAAATTTTTGGGGGCTTCGATCCGTAAACCAAGAAATAAAAAAAAAATGGCCTAACCAAGATGGCCGCCGTCGACTATATTGTTAACGAGATATCTCAAGAACAATTCAACCGATTAACTTCAAACTTAGCGGATGGCTGGGATCTCAGAAGAAAGTCACTCATTTTTCGGTACAACTATGCCACCAGATGATTTTTCTCAATCACCCTGTCTCCTTTCTTCCATTGACAATTTGCAACATTGTCCTTCACAATTATATCTCCTTCACATCAACAACACCACACTCCTAGCAACAATTTACTATCACACAAAATATATATGGTGATTATATCCCGTGTGAGTGAGAAGCCCATTTCCAGACAAGCTTTTTGGCGGGGGACTCGCTTGTTCTAGTTAGTATGATCAATGTTGGATAGATTGAAACAAAAACCTTCCACTCATTCTTGCTGAACCAATTGTATTACAGCATATTCATACTGAACCAATTGTATTACAGCATATTCATACTGAACCAATTGTATTACAGCATATTCATACTGAACCAATTGTATTACAGCATATCGATAGTGAACCAATTTTACTGCAGAATATTCATACTGAACAAATCATTTTACAGCTCCCATTGGACCTACAAGAGAGGGTGAAAAGTCACATGACCCAGGAACAGATCATCAACATGGAGGATTCAGACTCTTCCAAGAAAGTCGAGACACGCTTGATACGAGTGCCAATGCAGACTTTTCCTCCGACTGCCATGGTATATTCTATCAATGACAACGGTGACCAGTCAGACAACGAGAACAAAGTTACTGCGGGGGAGTCTGTCCCCATGACTCTAATCGCCAAAGTGTTGACACAGCCAGAACCGACGAGAAAACCTCGCAGGACTTATATATGTCACAAATGTAAACAGGATGTGGTATACATGGACAAACAGGTACAGACTTGTGCGATGGGTGACACAGAACGTAACGGACATGTCTCAGGTAATCCCCGAGTGCATAAAGCCGGTAATAACAGACCCAGGCTCAATTCTACTGAGACAGACATCATTTGACAGACTGCAGGATCATGGTCCGATTACAACTGATGGAGTTTTATATTGAAATCATGGAACATTGAGAATTTATAGACTGGCATGTACAAAGCTGGTGATATGGAGTAGGAGTCAAACAGATTGTTATTGCACAGGCGTATGGAATTTTACAACATGTGGGGTGAATATGTGTGAAAAAGCACTGCTTTTATATCACACGGTGCCATCTTGTTGAATATTTGTGGTAAAAGAACTCTTATGCCTACATATGAGGTCAAAAGACTGGTCACACAAAATAGTGTGCAGTAAGTGCAGATATCTTCAGACACTGAGGGGCATCAGAAGCCATGATATAAGTGGTACAACCAGGGGAAGAGGACAGTTTATGGGGGCAGTCTGGCTTCAATTTTGGGAACTGACAAAAAAATAATGCTCATCTGGATTTTGGTCCAGGTTAAAACGTTGTCTTTCCTTGCATTTCTGTAACTTTTTGTTGTATTTATTTAGTTTCTTTGGACAAAAAGTAATAGTACAGCCCCCTCTCTCTCCGATACATCTCGTTGGGTTGCTACAATTGTCATCTGTTGCTTACCCTCGGTGGATTGTGACCGTATGTAAAGATTTATGGTTTCCTGTGCATACATTTTTAAGGTGCCCCATGGGGTTTCCGGGCATTGACTTAAGGGAGTGAATTAAGGGCCTTAGCTCTTCAGACAGCTTGTTGTAAGAGGCGACTAACTGGGGTATACATGGGGCTCCCAGGTGTACGGAGGAATAGGTGCCGAGTGTGAAAAGTAGGATTGTGATTTGACTGAAAAAAAAATTAAATGATGTTAAATCATATTCACTCACACAATCTGTTATCAAGGCAGCATAAACAGTTTTACTGTGGTATAGCATAAACAGTTTTACTGTGGTATAGCATATGGAGTCTATGTGATAACACATAAACAGTTTTACTGTGGTATAGCATATGGAGTCTACATGTGATAACACATAAACAGTTTTACTGTGGTATAGCATATGGAGTCTACATGTGATAACACATAAACAGTTTTACTGTGGTATAGCATATGGTTTTACTGTGGTATAGCATATGGAGTCTATGTGATAACACATAAACAGTTTTACTGTGGTATAGCATATGGAGTCTACATGTGATAACACATAAACAGTTTTACTGTGGTATAGCATATGGAGTCTACATGTGATAACACATAAACAGTTTTACTGTGGTATAGCATATGGAGTCTACATGTGATAACACATAAACAGTTTTACTGTGGTATAGCATATGGAGTCTACATGTGATAACACATAAACAGTTTTACTGTGGTATAGCAAACAGTTTTACTGTGGTATAGCATATGGAGTCTACATGTGATAACACATAAACAGTTTTACTGTGGTATAGCATAAACAGTTTTACTGTGGTATAGCATATGGAGTCTACATGTGATAACACATAAACAGTTTTACTGTGGTATAGCATATGGAGTCTACATGTGATAACACAAAGTATATACATGAATACAATAAGCCTGAAACGTGAGGACATTCTTCTTACCTATTCTTCTATCCCATGATGCAATGTACATCCATGACAGGTGTGCACCATAGTAATACAATTCTATTATCCTACCATCTTTCTCATACCAACTCAACATCAATTTTATTGCCAACATGATATCCCTGATATTCCTTGGACTGCCACAGCCGGAAAAGCAAGCCCTGTATACTTTAATTTGGTGTATCAGGTTACATAAAGGACTTGCGGCACCTGTACTATCTATTTAAGCCATACGATGTCGGGGCACTACAGGTTAGATTTTCTTGGTATTCTTGCATTTACCAGGTTTACCCTATGTTGTGGCGTTCACACCATCAGATGTCCTCCATGCTCATCGGTTAACACCAGATAAGTTATTTGTTTGAGCTGATCTGTCCTCACAGCTCCTGGGTTAGCCTATCTAATTCAGCTTAAGCCGGTGCTAGGGGCCGTGTGGATACTTTGTAGTCTACACATGAACATCTGCAATAAAAGCGTGGCTACATCCGAGATTCCACCGTATTCTCGGGTCTGAATTGAGGTGCCGAGGGGAATAATATGGTTGCTCTTCAGTCGCCAGACGTCATCAATTATTCCCACGTCTTGCATATCGCTCCAATTGAGAATTTTGAAAGATTAATGTTGTTAGATTTCAGGATAATCGATGAGCTGCCATGTAGATGAGTGGATGCACACTTCATCACGTGATTGAAAGGGAGATGAGATGTGACCAGGGTTGTTAGGGAGATGAGATGTGACCAGGGTTGTTAGGGAGATGAGATGTGACCAGGGTTGTTAGGGAGATGAGATGTGACCAGGGTTGTTAGGGAGATGAGATGTGACCAGGGTTGTTAGGGAGATGAGATGTGACCAGGGTTATTCATTAGAATCTCAGCGGAATCTTCTACATATTCATTCTACAGCTGAGTATTAACAATGTACAAAGACCATATTCTTCAGAGACATTCCAACAGACTATTGGGAGTCTATTGTGAATAGGACAAAGTCTGGGATATATTAACTATATGTCTGTGTACCTAGATTTGTTCATGTTTATGTAATGTACCTCTTTTTTTTTATTGAGATTATTTTGTTCAATTTTCGGATTTCATCCCGTTAAATAAAAAATTAGCCAACCATATTAGGAAAATAAGTAGTTTAGAGTTTGAGCTGCCAGTTGAGGGCATGACCTGACAGTATGGGCTTTGAGCAGCCAGTTGAGGGCATGACTTGACATAGTTTGGGGTTTGGGCTGCCAATTGAGGGCATGACCTGACATAGTTTGGGGTTTGAGCTGCCAGTTGAGGGCATGATCTGACATAGTTTGGAGTTTGGGCTGCCAGTTGAGGGCATGGCCCAACATATTATGGGGATTTGAGCTGCCAGTTGAGGGCATGACCGACATATTTTAGGATGTGAGCTGCCGGTTGAGGGCATGACCGACATATATTAGGATTTGAGCTGCTAGTTGAGGGCATGACCAACATATTTTAGGATTTGAGCTGCCAGTTGAGGGCATGACCGACATATATTAGGATTTGAGCTGCTAGTTGAGGGCATGACCAACATATTTTAGGATTTGAGCTGCCAGTTGAGGGCATGACCGACATATATTCGGATTTGAGCTGCCAGTTGAGGGCATGACCGACATATTTTAGGATGTGAGCTGCCGGTTGAGGGCATGACCGACATATATTAGGATTTGAGCTGCTAGTCGAGGGCATGACCAACATATTTTAGGATTTGAGCTGCCAGTTGAGGGCATGCCCTGACTGATATAACCATGGTACCAGCCTATGAATTGACCATGACCAGTATTGAGCAGGGTTCAATTGTGCACATGTCGTTGATGTGACCAGCTATCAACTATCAACTTCTCATCTTTAAGTCAAAATATTTCCATCTCATGGTCAGATGGTAGTGCTTTAAACCATCTCATGGTCAGATGGTAGTGCTTTAAACCATCTCATGGTCAGATGGTAGTGCTTTAAACCGTTTAATATTGAGGCTGTTTATATGCTCTCTTCCTTATGTATAGTTACTTGTGGAAAGCAACTATTTATGACTAACATAAAACTTTGATGAGTGAATCATGCTATATGTCATCATTTACTCTAACATATATTTATAAGTGTATATACTTGCACAGTTCCCTGTATAATTTGTTACTTGTATATCGTTATCTTGTTATCCAGTACTGAGATCTTAAGCATAATGAACATGGTTGTATATCTACCTCTCCGGGAGTAACACGGTAGTTGAATGTTCTCATGAATGTACAGTCGTACACTTTAAACATGTATATATGACCATGCCACAAATAAACTGCTAACTTGATGAGCAGTCTGGGCTTTCTCGATATAAATCTCAGATAATAGATTGACTTAGCACAGTGAGGCTGTGAGGCATGAGCGAAGCTGTGAGGCATGCACGAGGCTGTGCGGCATGAGTGATGCTGTGAGGCACAAGCGAGGCTGTGAGACATGAGTGAGGCTGTGAAACATGAGTGAGGCTGTGATGCAAGAGCGAGGCTGCGAGGCATGTGCGAGGTATGAGTGAGGCTGTGAGCTTAGCCTCTAAATTCTAGGTTAGTTGATTTTCATTCCAGCCTATGCTATAACATGGAGACATGTTAATCAGTGATACAGTATTATACAGGAAGAAACAAAAATCAATTCCCCAGGTTATAGTTACATTAATATAGGCAAAACACCTTTAGCTGTTATGTTTGTGAATCAAAAAAATAATTTCTTTAATTCCACCCAAAAAGCTGTGTTTACAAGTTTTCTTGTGTAAAAGCTCAGTTTTATTGTGTAAAAGCTCAGTTTTTAGCATGTGGATTTTTAAGTTCATATCTAAAGTGTGACCCCCCTCAACCAAAACAAATTGAATGTTTTTAATGTGGCCATATATGCCATGTCATTGCAAAACAATATCATTTGAGTTCAAGGTGTCATATTTTAGACACATTTATAATAAGAAATTCCAGCTAAATTGTATAGAAAAAAGTAAAAATCTGATGGGAGACCACTTTCAAACATCTGTCAAAACATTTGCTAGATAGACTCGAGCATGTTGTACAATACAGAACGAGAGTATTTTTTCCGTATGAAACACTGTTTCGTGTTGAATTGAAGAAAATAATTTGTGTAGAATTGAAGAAAATAATTTTTGTCTTCAAAAACGTAACATCTATTTAGTTGAGGGTGAAGATTAACGAGACCAGTTACACTTTATTATGTTCACTGCTGCATGCCTATATACAATGTACAGGCATTTAACATAGATTAAATCTCTAATGTTTATTATTTATAATACATGTGTTAGTGTATTACTCTTTTTATTGTTATTCCTTAAGTAAAATTAATACACACTGAACTATGGAAGACTGTGATGGTAACTCTTGCAGAGACTGGCCTCAGTTTGATGGTAACTCTTCCAGATACTGGCCTCAGTTTGATGGTAACTCTTCCAGACACTGGCCTCAGTTTGATGGTAACTCTTCCAGAGACTGGCCTCAGTTTGATGGTAACTCTTCCAGAGACTGGCCTCAGTTTGATGGTAACTCTTCCAGAGACTGGCCTCAGTTTGATGGTAACTCTTCCAGAGACTGGCCTCAGTTTCGAGGCTACATATAGCTAGGATATACTCCACCATTCATAGGCTGTGCTATGTTGTCATTGATCAGAAGGTCAGCTAAAGATTTTAGAACATGTAGATCAGCAGAGGAATTGGGTGAGGATATCATGGTACCAGTAAAGGTTTGCTCATGAAGTTGTAAATCTTTGGGACATTGTATATACATGTAGGTTATATCATTGGGCATATGCCAAATAACCGTAATCCAAGTTGCTGTCTTTGTTACATTTCCTGAATATTTTTAATAGTTTTACTGGTAAAAAAAAATGTTCCACTTGTAAGATTCGTGACTTTTGAATGAGGTGTTGATCTCCACAGCAGCAGGATAGTGATACATGTGATGATTGTAGTGACTGGGCCCAGGAACCTTCACATTTCAAACAGTGCAGCTATTGGTCAGTGTTTTATTCAGTTCACTGTCACTGTGTCATCTCCGATGATAGATGATACAAAGTTACTACAAGGTTTCTGTTCTTGACCACCTCTCTTGACATGCCCATGGGCCTAGTTTCAGATTTATATTGGAAACCTAGATTTAATTATTGACGAGGCTCAGATAACATTTGACAGGATTGGAAATTATACTTTTAGGCCATAAATAGAAGTGCAGTTTTAAATGCTTTGGTTTCTTCGTACAACACACATGGGAATCAAAAGGTAGTATGTGAACAACAAACAGTGAATTTATCCCCAATCCTGTGTTTAGATAAAAAATAGATAAATGCCAGAGTACCATGGCCATGTTGTCCCTAGACTATGACAGTGAAGGCTTTTGGTCAAACCGTACTTGAAACAAGCACTGTTCAAGACCCGTGGTGTCCAGTAATCTACGTGTGTTCAGAAGAAAGGGGAGGGAATCTTCATTGTTATCAGATGGGTTTCCATTCTGATTTTCTTTATTTTGTGACTTTCCTCTAGCTAAACTTAGACAATATAAGCAGTTTTCTGTAGGAGTGGATATTTGTATACAGCTGAATTTATGGAGCATAATCTCAAGCATTCAAGAGAAGACGTTTCAGGAGTGGTTTAATTTTACATGTACATATATATGTAAGTATGTTTGTGTAGCTGCAGTTCACTTGGCATTTCAGTTCAACAGGTAAACAGTCCAACAATCAAGGCCTTGGACAAGTATGACATTTTGGAGAATGATTTAGAATTTGAGTTTTAGTGTAAATCCTGCAATAATTTAGCCTATCACCCCTTATTTTGGGGAAAACCATTTAATCATTTATTCTAATAAATTATATCCCTCACTAAAATTCATGAAAAAATATTTGCACGAGTTTAGAGCATCGATCTTGTCAACTTTAGTACTATTTTAATAAATTTGATCATCCCCTGATTTTATTTTTTTTGCTGTGATTGAATTATAAGTGTATACATGTATACATGTTGTATTTGTTTGTTCATTCCTACCATTTTGGTTTCAGTGAATCAAGAGAAAGTAACTGTGGGCTTCCTGTGGTAGTGTCAGTTACAGTAGATATGGTTTAGTAATCTGGGTGATTATTACTGGGTTACTGTGGTTACATATTGTGATAAACTGTGATATGTTACAGAAATGGTTGTACCAAATAGAATTAACTACCACGGTTCTAATATTTCTCTATATTAAACAGATTTGTGTACATGTTATCAAACAGAGTTAATCACATTCCTTAAAGAGCATTGTCTATCCATGATTTTATAAATCACTTTTTGCTGTAAGGAATTGTGCAAAAACATGTGTATAATTCAGTTATAAATCAAACAAATCAACTTCTGATATGCATATGATATTCTTCATTGATGGTCGTCATCAGAAAATGTTTGGTCGTGTATTGCTTACTCGACCATTAGTTGGTTATGAACCAGTAAGTACAGGTGATGTAAAGAAATCTGATAGTTGGTGGCCAGGTGTCCTCCATGCTAATATATCAAATTCAATGTGACTGAAGAATACTGTATGCTGGAGGTCATGGAGGTGGACCAGCAATCATGGGAAAGGTTAGAAACTCTCAAACCATGGATGGGTCAGTTAAATGGGTAGTCGCGCATATGAAACTGCTATGGTTGTAGTTCAATGGAACAGAACTCCAGCAGCCTGAGTGAGTGGAAATGACTTCACAAGAGAATTGTTGAAAGATCACCCTGTGTGCAAGCCCTGTTGACAGAGTTGTTTGCCTTTAAAGGGCATTCGTATTGACATGAACGAGGTGAAATATTAAGCAATCAATTTTGAATATGTTAAAAAAAAACAAAAACAAAAAAACAGAATGAACATGAGGAATAGTGGATGAAAACCTGATCAATAGTGGGTGGAAACCTGATCAACAGTGAGTGAAAACCTGATCAACAGTGGATCAAAACATGATCAACAGCAGGAGTTGATTTTAACACCTGTCCACCGGTCTCTGACAGGTACTTTTTGCACGAGACAGCTAGAAATATAAGTTAATTAACGCATTATTAAAATGTATGGGAAGATGTCTTGTTTCATATTTATGCAACATTACAGAATACAAAAGCAACATTACTATTTTGTATCCTTAGATTATTCAGGCTACTGTTGGAAGGAGACCAGTAGAAATCATTCTTACCTATCGCACAAGACAGGATAATTGTTTCAAACATTTCAGCCCCTGAATAGTGGATGAAAACATTATCAATAGTGGTTGAAAAAATGATCAACAGTGGATGAAAACATCATCAATAGTGAATGAAAACATGATCAATAGTGGATGAAAACATGATCAATAGTGGATGAAAACATCAATAGTGGATGAAAAAATAACCAACAGAGGATGAAAACATCATCAATAGTGAATGAAAACATGATCAATAGTGGATGAAAACATCAATAGTGGATGAAAAAATAACCAACAGAGGATGAAAACATCATCAATAATGGATGAAAACATCATCAATAATAAGTTGTTTGAGCAAGATTTTACTGTCAGTTTCTGCGACAACTGTAGAGAAATCAATTCTCTTTATATTTCCAGTTTGTTTCATTTTACCATGTCTGATCAAAAAGTCTTTGATACAAAAAGTTTCTACTGTTTGACATACTAAGTTTCTACTGTTTGACATACTAAGTTTCTACTGTTTGACACTAAGAAGTATATGTATTTATTGTCAATGTATTTACATTGATTATTGTTTGTCAAATAAACTTCACTTATACACATTTAAACAATGTTTCATCATGTTTTGCCCTTTTTGATTTTTATAGTTTTCTTAATCAAGTATGACCTCACCATACCAAATAGAGCCTGGGACGAAGGTAATATCTCGACACCTCATCTCGAACTCGAATGCAAATTTTGCACAATGCAAGACATTCAAGTACTGCAGCCCGCCATTATAGAATTATTCTCAAAAAAAGTCTTTGTGCACACAAGACTGATTGATGATATTGTGAACAAAATTCAATCAGTAATTCAAATGAATTTGATCATCCTAACAAAGAAATAATGGATTTTTACCAGGCTGTGGGGTCTTGTCGTCGGCAAGTACGTCCGGTGGGTCGTACGGTCGTCAGTCAACAATTCTTGTGACCGGTCTAGAGAGAAGCCAAACCGTTGCTTCTAGAGACTTGAAATTTGGTATACATGATTGTTGGGTGGTCAGCCACAAGCCTATCGAATTTGGGTAATTTATGATGAATTTTGCGGTTTCCATGGCAACGTCACGGAAAATTTGTCAGCAATACTTGTGACCGGTCTAGAAGCCAAACCGTTGCTTCTAGAGACCTCAAATTTGGTATGTAGGATTGTTGGGTGGTCAACCACAAGCCTATTGAATCTGGACCCGATTGGTTGGAAACTTTGGTGGCCATTTTTACCCCTCGGGCAGATTTTACCCCTCGGGCAGATTCTGCCCGAGCGGTATTGTCGTTGCCTCCGTCGTCTGTCCGTCCGTCTGTCCATCATATCATTGTAAACACATTATCTCAAAAAGTCCTTCACTTACAACAATGAAACTTCATACCGTTGTTTAATGCAGCTAGTACCAGAAGCCTATTCAAAGTCGGTGTAATCGGATGTGTTTTTCAGGAGTTATGCCCCTTTATACATGTCTGTTGGTCCATATCCTTGTAAACACATTATCTCAAAAGTCCTTCACTCACAACAATGAAACTTCATACAGTTGTTTAATACAACCAGTACCAGAAGCCTATTGAAAGTCGGTGCCATTGGATGTGTTTTTCAGGAGTTATGCCCCTTTATACATGTCTGTCTGTTTTTATCCTTGTAAACACATTATCTCAAAAAGTCCTTCACTCACAACAATGAAACTTCATACAGTTGTTTAATACAGCCAGTACCAGAAGCCTATTGAAAGTCGGTGTAATCGGATGTGTTTTTCAGGAGTTCTGCCCCTTTATACATGTCTGTTGGTCCATATCCTTCTAAACACATTATCTCAAAAGTCCTTCACTCACAACAATGAAACTTAATACAGTTGTTTAATACAGCCAGTACCAGAAGCCTATTGAAAGTCGGTGCCATGGGATGTGTTTTTCAGGAGTTCACACAAACCTGTGTGGATTGCTGTGAATAGACCGTAATCGTTCGACTACATCTACTCTAGGTAATCACTGCTCTATTGCTATATTGTTTTGTCTGTCTATGATCTATATCATACAGGTAAAATTATGCCCACCCCAAATATGCGAGTTGTTGGGGTCAGAAACATTATTTCCACAATTGCTCTGGGCCCGGCCCGAGGGGTACCGATGGCGACAGCCACATGTTAATTTATGCGAAACCGTCACAGCTTTCTCGTTACCAAGATACCCTAGGCACACCAAACTTGCTATGCACATCCATATGCTCATGTCACAGAACCCTATTGAATCCGATTGGGTGGAAACTTTGGCGGCCATCTTTAATTTATGCAAAACCATGAATCATGTGTATCTCGGAAACCATTTCGCTGTTCATTGTGAAACTTGGTATAGATTATCGATACAACTTGCCGTGCACATCCATATGCTCGTGACCCAGAACCCTATTGAATCTGGACCCGATTGAGTGGAAACTTTGTCGGCCATCGTTAATTTATGCGAAACCATGAATCTTGTGTATCTCGGAAACCATTTCACTGTTCAGTGTAAAACTTGGTATAGATTATCGATACATCAAGAAACTTTAAAGGAATGACCGAACCAGTTTCCCTGATTGGGTGAAAGGCTTGGCGGCCATCTTTAATTTATGTAGAATCTTTACTGATGTATTTCTCTGATACCATTGAAGTGTTCTATATGAAACTTGGTATACAGCATCGATGTATCAAGAGACTTGCAATGAATAACCACATCAGTTCTTCTGAGAGGCGGGAAGGATGGCCGGCCATTTATAATTTATGCAAAATCATTAATGATCTCTATCTCTGATACCGTTCAAGTGCTCGACGTAAAATTTGGTAAACATCATCGATGCATCAAGAGACTTATGATGAATGACAGAACTGGTTTCTCTGATTGGGCGGAAATCTTAGCGGCCATCTTTAATTTATGCAGAATCTTTAATGATGTATATCTCTGATACCATTTAAGTGTTCTATATGAAACTTGGTATACAGCATCAATATATCATGAGACTCGCAATGAATAACCACATCAGTTCCCTTGAATGACGGGAAGGATAGGCAGCCATCTTTAATTTATGCAAAATCATTAATGATCTCTATCTCTGATACCGTTAAGTTCTCTATGTAAAATTTGATATACATCATCATTGCATCAAGAGACTTGCGATGAATGACAGAACTGGTTTCTCTGATTGGGCAGAAATCTTGACGACCATTTTAATTTATGCAAAATCATTAATGATCTATATCTGATACCATTTTAGTGCTTCATATGAAACTACAAATCATCGATACATCAAGAAACTTACAATTAATGACGACCAATTTCTCTGATTAGGTGGAAAACTTTATTGCCATCTTTAATTTATGCAAAATCTATACCTCTGGTACTGTTCAAGTGTTTGGTGCAAGACTTTGTATACATCATCAGTACATCAAGAACCTAAAAATGAATGACCGAACCGTTTTCTCTGATTGGATGGAAACCTTGGCAGCCATTTTCAATTATATAAAATCATTGATGATCAAAAAATCCTTTGATACTGTTCAAGTGTTCAGTTTGCTTGGTATACGTCGTAGATACATCAAGAGAAGTAATAACTGTCGGTTTCTCTGATTGGACGGAAAACTTTGCGGTCATTTCTGATTGCAAGTTTTTTGATAAAGGTAGATTTGTCACTTGACTGCTTGATGTTCCTGATATTTTCAAAGTAGTACATGTATGGTTCAAATTCAACAGATTGTGAATGGCTGGCACCCAGAGCCGAGGGGTTTTAGATGCACAGCTTCGTATTCCTATCAAAAACTCTATATTACTTGACTCCCACTGAAAATCGGAAGACTTTTATTATTGTTCAGATTATTATTAGGGTTCAAAGCAAGAATGGCTTGAAGCCTTTTGTTTTTGTTCAGAATATCTTTGTTCTTCCGCCAGATTTTTCACACTTAATATGTCAAACTATTTATTATAGTTCTCCAATTCATCCAACATCCGACACTGAATTTATCACATTTTAATCTTTTACAAGCCACTGCTAAAGCATCTTCTGCATTCAACCAAATCTTTCAGGCTTTTACATATGTATTTTCCATTCATTGTGTACCAATATACACTGACTAAAATTGTCTGGCTGAGGGGTTGTTGCACCTTTTAGGTGCTGCCTCATGTTCTTTATGATCTTGACCGTTTTTACCCCTCGGGCAGATTCTGCCCGAGCGGTATTGTCGTTGCCTCCGTCGTCTGTCCGTCTGTCCGTCCGTCCGTCCGTCTGTCCATCATATCATTGTAAACACATTATCTCAAAAAGTCCTTCACTTACAACAATGAAACTTCATACAGTTGTTTAATACAGCCAGTACCAGAAGCCTATTGAAAGTCGGTGTAATCGGATGTGTTTTTCAGGAGTTATGCCCCTTTATACATGTCTGTTGGTCCATATCCTTGTAAACACCTTATCTCAAAAAGTCCTTCACTCACAACAATGAAACTTCATACAGTTGTTTAATACAACCAGTACCAGAAGCCTATTGAAAGTCGGTGCCATTGGATGTGTTTTTCAGGAGTTATGCCCCTTTATACATGTCTGGCTGTTTTTATCCTTGTAAACACATTATCTCAAAAAGTCCTTCACTCACAACAATGAAACTTCATACAGTTGTTTAATGCAGCTAGTACCAGAAGCCTATTCAAAGTCGGTGTAATCGGATGTGTACGAGTTGTCACAGCGAAACAGCTCACCAATTACCAGTATACGAGTTGTCAGAGCATTTCCATCATAGCTCTCTAGATTTGTATCTAATACCGCTTATGCCGGTGCTAGGGGCCGTGTGGTCATATCATCCAAGTTGCCACATGAACAGGTACAATAAAAGCGTACCTGAGATACAACACATATCACGAATCGTTAGATTCTTGGTATGTGCTTTAGAATAGATTAACCAGAAGACTGTTCTGTGAAGTCATGTGACGCAGTCAGTATGTCGGCACCTCTTCCCACTTCCCTTATATGTGTTGTAATTTCAGGAGTTATGCCCCTTAATACATGTCTGTTGGTCCATATCCTTGTAAACACATTATCTCAAAAAGTCCTTCACTCACAACAATGAAACTTCATACAGTTGTTTAATACAACCAGTACCAGAAGCCTATTGAAAGTCGGTGCCATTGGATGTGTTTTTCAGGAGTTATGCCCCTTTATACATGTCTGTCTGTCCTTCACTCACAACAATGAAACTTCATACAGTTGTTTAATACAGCCAGGACCAGAAGCCTATTGAAAGTCGGTGTAATCGGATGTGTTTTTCAGGAGTTCTGCCCCTTTATACATGTCTGTTGGTCCATATCCTTGTAAACACATTATCTCAAAAAGTCCTTCACTCACAACAATGAAACTTCATACAGTTGTTTAATACAGCCAGTACCAGAAGCCTATTGAAAGTCGGTGCCATGGGATGTGTTTTTCAGGAGTTCACACAAACCTGTGTGGATTGCTGTGAATAGACAGTAATCGTTCGACTACATCTACTATAGGTAATCACTGCTCTATTGCTATATTGTTTTGTCTGTCTATGATGATCTATATCATACAGGTAAAATTATGCCCCCCCCCAAATATGTGAGTTGTTGGGGTCAGAAACATTATTTCCACAATTGCTCTGGGCCCGGCCCGAGGGGTCCCGATGGCGACAGCCACATGTGTCAATTTCCTGTCCTAATTTTTTTATGTCCACAATATGACATTTCTATGTCACATTGTATTTTTTCTATATGTATGAGCAAATAAAGGTGTCGGGGGGGAGGGGGAGGTGTGGGTGGGGGTTACATACAAAGCAACCCTCTTGCTGTCACCTCTGTGTAGCGAAAAAAAAAATTCACCAAATCAACAAAGAAAGCGGTGTTTCAAATATCAAAGTTTTATATTGTAAATTTCATTTTCATGATATTTGTTTTCCTTTTTGACTTTGAAAATGTTCTGATTAGCCGTGGGCTGTTCAAATCGCTTTTCGTCCGTGGTCCGTCGTCCGTCCGTCCGTAAACAATTCTTGTTATCGCGATTTCTCAGGAACTACCCCATGGATCTTTCTCAAATTTGGTACACAGGTTCCCCTTGGGGTCTAGTTGTGCAAGATACCTTTTCTGGTCCGATTCGAAAATTCAATATGGCCACCAGACAGCCATCTTGGATTTCCCCATGAAACTTTGTTATCGCGATTTCTCAGGAACTACTGCATGGATCTTTCTCAAATTTGGCACACAGGTTCCCCTTGGGATCTAGTTGTGCAAGATACCTTTTCTGGTCCGATTCGAAAATCCAATATGGCCACCAGGCGACCATCTTGGATTTCCCCATGAAACTTTGTTATCACGATTTCTCAGGAACTACTGCATGGATCTTTCTCAAATTTTGTACACAGGTTCCCCTTGGGGTCTAGTTGTGCAAGATACCTTTTCTGGTCTTATCCTCTACAAGCTATTCTGTATAAGTACAGTTTCTAGAAATCTTGAAACTCCTGAAACTTATAAAGATACTATCTTGGTGTTTTCCAGTGTCCCTTTTTCTATCAAATTCGAAATTCTGCAAACAAAATTACAAATCAATTGTTTGTTCCTAGTAACAATGGACAAAAAGATCCTCTTGTCATTAGCTTAAAATTATCTGCAATGGTCTTATCCTCTACAAGCTATTGTGTTATCTGGTTTTATCTTCTACAAGCTATTGTGCTATCTGGTCTTATCCTCTACAGCTATTGTGCTATCTGGTCTTATCCTCTACAAGCTATTGTGCTATCTGGTCTTATCCTCTACAAGCTATTGTGTTCTCTGGTTTTATCCTCTACAAGCTATTGTGTTATCTGGTCTTATCCTCTACAAGCTATTGTGCTATCTGGTCTTATCCTCTACAAGCTATTGTGTTATTTGGTCTTATCCTCTACAAGCTATTGTGTTATCTGGTCTTATCCTCTACAAGTAATTGTGTTATCTGGTCTTATCCTCTACAAGCTATTGTGTTATCTGGTCTTATCCTCTACAAGCTATTGTGTTATCTGGTCTTATCCTCTACAAGCTATTGTGCTATCTGCATTGCCTCATATAATAATTAATTCAGCCTTACATGAAGGATCTGGGTTCCTGTTGCTTCAATGCATTTTGCTGAGAAGCAACAGGAACTTGATAATGTGATATCTAGCACTGTTTTACCACTTTATTGCACCACGCAAGCATCCTGAGTGTGTCTTGTCCTCAGTGCTCAATCTGATTAAAACTCAGACTTAATAACCGCTCCTCTATCGGACATGTCGCTAAATTAAGATCTGGGACAGTCTGTATCTTAAATCTGTCGTGCATGTCAGACTGGCGACCAATCACAGTCCAACTTCAACAGGTGAATAGTTGTCTGTATTCAGTGGTGACGAAGTTCAAGGGCGAGATCAAAAATTATTGTGTGCCATAAATTTGACGTGCCCGCATTAAAGCAGGAGCAACTGCAGATGCTTTCTTGCATGATACGTAAAAGACACTATATAGCCGTTCTTCCTACCGGCTATGGGAAATCTTTGCCTTACCAGATGTTGCCGAGTGTACGGACGAGGCGCAGAAAAATCCAACCCAGACGGCTGACGAAGTTCTTGCTCTCCAGTCCATAAGCAATCACCGAAGATTATTATTTGCTCCCCGTTGCTCTCTTCAATGACAGACCAGGTGAAAAGATCAAGGGATATTTCTTGCACTGCTGGATATGTAGATGCGGTTATTTTGTTTCATAAAATCAGTTCATAACTGCATCGCAACAAAAACGTTAATATTAGGAGATAAGCCAACACGCTATACTATGAGGCGTCTCATTGGGCGACTATTTGACCCGGAAACTATATGATTCGGAGTTCGTCTGACGGATTTGTTATAGGGACTGTCCCAGATCTTAATTAGCGACAGGTCCGATAGAGGAGCGGTTATTAAGTCTGAGTTTTGATCAGATTGCTCAGTGCTTTGTAGGGTGGATGGAGGGTGTCTAGTTCCATGTTGCTTCAAAGATTTCTTGTTTGAAGCAGCAGAGATTTCTTCTTTGAAGCAGCAGGAATGCAACTTAGCTGGGAGGTGCTTAGTTGGTTCGTCGCTATATAACCGGAATAATGTTGAAAGCGATGTTAAATCCTATTCATTCACTCACTCACTGTTCCTGGCAAGTGCATGGCCCACTCAACTCTGTACAATAATGGTACTGGGGAAGATTTATTGCTTGAATACATCATTTGAATAGCACAAATCGAGGAAAGCTGTCAAGAGTGTTGTTTTCATGGGTAAACCGGACACCTTCTTTGGTTAAATTTAGTGACCACGTTGGGAGAGAAATATTTAGCAAGTCGCTCGCTACTGCTCAGTAAAGGTTGGGCCTACTTTCTGCTCCTGGAGTAAGGTTGGGCATATTTTCTTCTTCTGGAGTATTAAAGGTTGGGCCTACTTCCTGTTCCTAGGTTAAGGTTGGGACTACTTTCTGCCCCTGGCATAAGGTTGGGCATATTTCTGCTCCTGGAGTAAGGTTAGGCCTACTTTCTGCTCCTGGAGAAAGGTTAGGCCTACTTCCTGCTCCTGGAGTAAGGATGGGCCAACTTCCTGCTCCTGGAGTAAGGTTGGGCCTGCTCATGATTCAAGTGTGCTGAACAACTAACAGCCAATGTCCATTTCACTGCCACAGAGTTATTTGCCCTTCCCAGTTACAGCAAGCCAGAGTACTGAACAGCACTGGGTGAAATGTCACATCCATACAAACAGTCCATCCTGTGTTTAGGGTGGTTAACCTTTTGCCAGATTGATAATGATAGAAGAAGAGTTGACCATCACTGCTTCCACTGGTCACCAGACTACCATCAGAGCTGATATCAAACCCTATACTGTATCCCATCAACTGAAAGAAAACAACACAGATATAAACATCAGACAGTTAATATCACTGTATCAGCAAAGAAACTCATCAGTTTGGAAATTAGGTACATGTATAGGATGTGAATCAGACAGCAGGACTCAAAATACAGGATAAAACTATTTAGGACATTTAGAACACAAGGTGGGGTGTATTTTTGCCACACTAGTTGTACACACAAAGTGAGATACTGTGACCCCTGTGAATACCGACACCTGTGTAAACCAACCAACCTCTAATTACCAACCTTATCCATGGTCCTAATAGTTTAAAGTATTCTGAATCTTCATAAATCAAAATCGACACTATCAGCATGGTCGGTGTACACAGGTTTCACTACGCCATTTCACGTTGGGCACACCAGTTTTCGTTAGATCACCGACGTCAGTCAATACTTGGATGGGTGACCGGGTACTGTACAGGCTGGGCTGATCAGTGTCCAGGATAATAGGAACTGTGGAAACTCTTGTGTTCTGGCACATGTAAGCACCGTCACGATATGAATGAAAAAATGTCGAAAACGACGTCAAATCCCACTCACTCACTCACGGTAATTTGACATAGAACACAGTGAGGAAGATAATTTGACACAGCACACATCAAGGGAGATAATTTGATACAGTACACACTAAGGGAGATAATTTGACATAGTGTGCAATCAGGGAGATAATTGGACACCATGTTCTCTTGAATGAGAAGTCATTTTCCACTGCTGGCCACCGTGAAAATTGTTGCAATCTTTTTGAGGTATAAATAATGTGCATGCTCGCTATATTTGCCGCCTGCCACCAATGTTGTTTGAGAATGCACAGGTGTTCACAGGTGTTTATCAGGAATTCAGCACCACTTTCAGTCCAATCTGACAACATGGACACGAGGTGGAGGTATGTTCAAAATTTTAAATAATTACTCTGTGGCCATGTGTTACACAAACCTTATGTCCTTCGTATCTCCTGTATTTGTTCATCTTGTAAGGTCTGTTCACAGAGAAGATAGCTATGTAGTTACCGTGTGTCTGAGCCAGGAAATTCTCCTCTCGTGGGTGAGTTTTAAGTCGTGTACATGTATACCTCTCCTGAAGACAAGTGTACACACCATATACATGTCAATTCATCTTCAAAAAACTGCTTCAGACATGAAATATACATGAAACCATACAATGTATATATTGTATACATGAAACCATACAATGTATATGTTGTATACATGAAACCATACAATGTATATATTGTATACATGAAACCATACAATGTATATATTGTATACATGATACCATACAATGTATATATTGTATACATGAAACCATACAATGTATATATTGTATACATGAAACCATACAATGTATATATTGTATACATGAAACCATACAATGTATATATTGTATACATGAAACCATACAATGTATATATTGTATACATGGCTCATACAATGTATATATTGTATACATGAAACCATACAATGTATATATTGTATACATGAAACCATACAATGTATATATTGTATACATGAAACCATACAATGTATATATTGTATACATGAAACCATACAATGTATATATTGTATACATGAAACCATACAATGTATATATTGTATACATGAAACCATACAATGTATATATTGTATACATGAAACCATACAATGTATATATTGTATACATGAAACCATACAATGTATATATTGTATACATGAAACCATACAATGTATATATTGTATACATGAAACCATACAATGTATATATTGTATACAATCAATAGGAAACACAAGAGTACCGTACCCTATTTCTTCTAATTATTCAGATGGCAAAACTTAACTTCGAGCATCTGCGGAGAGAAATTCTGCTAACTTTATACAAATTTCACTACCTATCTTTTCAGTTCTTGGGATAAATAACATATGTCACAGTAATTAGCCTCAGTTGACAATGTTTTTTTTCTGCTTCTAAGTCTAAAAATGGTGTTCGAAAAATGAGAAGAAATTGGTTACGGTAATTTCCCTATTAATTCACCTTCCAAATTTAATTCGAAAACGGCCGATTTTCCCGCTGTCGTGATTTTGTCCATCCTAATAAAACGAACACGGGAGCATTTTCAATATCCGTGAAACAATAAATTCGAACACTCCCGTTTTCGCCACGTATGTACACATGGGTCAGTGGGTGTCATACCACTTTGGCACAAATGTTCATGTCCATAAATCTGAATTTTATCTATCTTTTCTCTATCTTGCCACAGCTAAAAATAAGGCTTTTCCAAATATAATTGTCAATGGAATTTAAAATAAATTGACAACAGTGAAGCACAATTCAGTCATATGGTTTCATTTGGGTTTCTTATTTCTTACTTGGAATATTTGATTAGAGAGAAGGACAGTAGATTTGAAGTCCCAGGCCAGGATATTCCTGTCAGACGAGTCCCTGCTCACAATGTCGTTACAAGCAAACAGCTGAGAACCATCACGAGATATGACCACATCTTGAACCTGTCAATATATAACCAGTCATCATTGATCAAGTTAGCTTCACAGAAATCCTTTCCCAGTTAGCAATATTACCAGTTTCAGTAATCAGTAATATAATAACAGCTGTTCTGTCATAAATGCAGCTGAATAGTTTGGTTTTTTCGACAGAAGAGGACATACACATTAAGAACACCATACCAGCGTACAGCTCAGTGAAAGTTAAACTTATTACGGTATATGCAAAAACATCAACTGTCTTTATTGTCTTATGTACATTTTTCTGGAATTCACAAGAATTTTTCCCTCCATTAAATGTCGTCTAATCAAGAGATAACAATAGCATCAGTCAACTGTCGAGGACTGAATAATAAGCAGAAAAGAACTGACGTATTTCGACATCTCCGTGATAAAAAAATGTCCATCTACTGCCTACAGGATGTTCACTTCACTCGAAAAATGAAAAAATACGTATCTACAGAATGGGGTTATGATACATATATCAGCCCATACTCTAATAACTCAAGAGGTGTTGCAATCTTATTTAACAACAATTTTGAATTCGACGTTTTGAGAGTACGGCGAGATACAAAAAAAGGTAACTATCTAATATTGGAAATTAAAATGCCAGAACTAACATTCACTTTAGTTTCTATTTACGCCCCAAATGAAGATGACCCAAATTTTTTCGACAATATCCAAACAATATTAGACGAATGGAATAGTCAGCATTATATCCTTTGTGGCGATTGGAATTTAGTGCAAAACCCAGATCTTGATACCTTTAATTATATCCATGTAAACCATCCAAAAGCTAGAGAAAGGGTCTTGGAGCTAAAGGAATATTAGGATTTAGTAGATCCATGGCGTGAGTTTAACCCGGAGGTGAAAAGATATACTTGGCGACAGCCAACTCCACTTAAGCAATCGCGCCTCGACTTTTTTTTGACATCTCGTAACCTGTTACACGGAGTAAAATGTTCCAACATTCATCCCAGCTATAGATTAGATCATTCACTTGTCAGTTTATCACTCTCCTTTACAGATTTTAAAAAAGGCAAAGGATTTTGGAAATTTAATAACTCACTTCTAAAAGACAAAGACTATGTAGAGCTTGTTAAAGGTTCAATAATGGACACAGTAGAACAATACACTAGAACTGATAATACAAACCCAGTGGAAACATCGGAGCTAACAATCAACGATCAATTACTATTTGAAATGATACTACTGGGTATACGAGGCAAATCTATATCATACTCTTCGCATAAAAAAAGGGAAGAAAAGAAAGAAGAATTGAAGTTGCAGGAGGATCTTGTGAGATTGGAAAGTAAAGTAGATGAATTAACAGAATACGATGAGAAACGCTGTGTCATACATGATATAGAGGAAACCAATAAAAAATTAGAATCAATTTATAAAAGTAGGGTCGAGGGAATGATGATAAGGGCGAAAGCCAGATGGTCAGAAAAAGGCGAAAAACCATCAAAATATTTTCTAAACTTAGAACATCGAAATTACCTAAATAAGGCAATAACGAGGATAGAAAACTCAAAAAATGAAATAATTACAGAAACAGACCAAATACTGGTAGAAACTAAAACTTTTTATAAGAAATTGTATACAAAGAAAGACGTTTGCTCGGTAGACATAGACGGTTTGTTAGGTGACACTGTTCCGAAACTTAGTAAAATTCAGACAGAATCTATGGAGGGAGAGCTAAGCAAGGAAGAAATTTTGTCGGCTCTTAAAAATATGAAGAATGATAAAAGTCCTGGACCAGATGGATACACGGCAGAGTTTTTAAAATTTTTCTGGATCGATTTAGGTAGTTATTTAATTAAGTCATTGAATTTTGCATACGATAATGGTGCTCTGTCTGTAACCCAACAACGAGGAATTATAACATGTCTCCCTAAAGAGGGTAAAGCAAAACATCTGCTTAAAAACTGGCGGCCTATATCATTATTAAATATTACCTACAAAATTGCATCTGCGGCTATTGCACAAAGATTAAAAACTAGTTTGCCACATATAATTCACGAGGATCAAAAAGGATTTATGGCTGGGAGATTTATTGGTGAAAACACAAGGCTGGTATATAATATAATGCAATATTCAGAGGATCACCAAATACCAGGTTTGTTAATGTTGATAGACTTCGAGAAAGCGTTTGACTCTGTAGATTGGCCGTTTATACAAAAGGCATTGGAATATTTCAAATTTGGCCCTTCTATACAAAAATGGATAAATATATTCTACAAAAACGCTCAAACATGTGTGTTAGTTAACGGCTTTGCTTCTCAGTTCTTCGACATATCACGCGGCTGTCGCCAAGGGGATCCATTATCACCGTACATTTCTCTCATTTGTGCCGAAATATTAGCAGCAATGCTTAGAGGCAATGCAAATATTAGGGTATCAAGATTGGAGATGAGGAATTCCTTCTGTCCCAATATGCTGACGATACTACAATTTTTCTAGACGGATCCCTCAAGAGTTTAAATTCGTGTCTGGAAACATTGGAACATTTTGCTATTTTTTCAGGTTTAAAAATGAATGTAGACAAAACAAAAATTGTTCGAATAGGTTCACTTAAAACATCCAACATAATGTTGAAAACAAAATGGCATTTGGATTGGTCACAAGGCGATTTTAAATTATTAGGACTGGTTTTCACCCACAACCTAGCTGAAATGGTGGAGAGAAACTATAAAGACAAATTAAAGGATATTTCTTCTGCCATGAGAATATGGTCAAGACGTGGACTGACTCCAATAGGTAGAGTTGTTATTCTGAAAAGCTTACTTTTGTCAAAACTAAATCACATTTTTGCAGCTCTCCCAGATCCATCTGAACTAATGATAGAAGAATTTCAAAAAAGCTATTTCGCGTTTGTATGGAACTCTAAACCAGACAAAATTTCCAGGAAAATGGCAACCAAAACTGTAGAAGATGGAGGCTTGGATATCCCGGTAATAAAATTTGTCATCCAGGCACAAAAAATATCGTGGATTAGAAGATTATATCTGAATAATCCTAAATGGGGAAAACTAGTCCTACTGTATATGCCACAAAACCAAAGCATGGTGACAGTCGGTTCTGCTTTCTTAAGAAAAACCGTCATCCCATATATTGACAATCTTTTCTGGAAGGACGTTCTTGTAGCATGGGCCGATTTTGAAGCAAAACTAGATTACAAAGCGAGCCATATATTTTCCAATGAGATAATATGGTATAATGAGAATGTTACCATAGATAACAAAGCATTTTATTTATCCGATTGGGATAGAAAAGGTGTCCGTTTCGTTAATGATCTTTTGGAAGCCGACGGAACATTCCTAAAATTTGATACATTCAGGAAAACCTTTCTATGCAGATCAAACTTTTTGGAGTATATATCTGTATGCCAGGCAATAAAAAAAGGCGGCAAATAAAAAAGGAATTTTATCTTTACAGAAACAAACAATAACTCCGCTGATTCCACCCCATGTTTCGTCTTTATTGAGCGTCCGAAAAGGTTGTAAAACTTACTATAGAACCTTACTAGACACAAAGTTTACTAAATCGACTGCTCATTTAAAATGGGAAAAAATTCTTGGAGAATCTTTTACTGAAAGGGAATGGCGAACTTTTAATATCCATGTATCTAAGTACCGAGACGTAAAGCTCAAATGGTTTCAATATAGAATACTGAATAGAATTCTGACAACCAATATCTTTGCCCAAAAGATTGATCCTACTGTTAGTAGTAGGTGTACTTTTTGTAATAAAAACCCCGAGACAACCCTCCACTTATTATGGGAATGTGAACATATAAAACCTATTTGGCAACACATAGAGCAGTGGTTCGCCTCTGTGGGTATTCCCGTTTCATTCATGCCGAAGAAAGTAATTTTTTGACTTTTAGAAACGCGAAATAAACTACTTAACTATGCTATGTCAGTGATAAAATTTTCAATTTACAGGATGAAAGCAGCTAAGAAATTGCCAACTTTCGAAAGTATTCAAAAAGATCTTAAATCAGCATATGAATTAGACAGATATATCAGATATCAAAATTGTGAAAGGCATATTTTTGATCAATATTGGTCGACACTACATTTATTATTGAAATCCTAGGTATTTTGCAAGAATATGCATACAGATATATATCAATATGGCTGCTTTAATCAATGTTAAATCTAGGAATTGATGACAAATCTGGAAAAAACTAGTATATTGTACTATTAATTGATGCTATTGTAAAAATGCGTTCCTCAATTTTGTGATGTTTTCAATGTTTTTGCAGAACAAACCTAAGCTGCGTATGTGTGTTGTCTGTATGCTGTATACATGCTGTATATGTCCTGTCCATTATATGAAAAGCCAAATAAAATATCAATTATAAAAAAAAAAAAAAATAAATAAATGCAGCTGAGAATTGCTCTAGCTGCATCTTTGTATCTTTGCTATGAGCCTTGATAGTCCGCACACACGGGTCAATTCGAGACCAACAGTTCAAAACTGTTGTGTCCATTGATGAAGACAGTAACAAATGGCTGTAGTTTGCACTGCACCATTTAACTTTGTTCGACACTCCAGAATGGCCTGGCATTGTCTGAAAGACAGATGGAACTTCAATAGTTTGTGCCATACAATCTACTTAACCCTGAATGTAAATATGGCGCTATATTACTATGAACACAATAGACCTTTCTCTTGTCATTTGTATCTGCTAGTTATGTATAAAAGTGGAAGTACTCCATGAAATCTGATGTAACCTCCTCTGATAATACTGCATTTATTATTATGATGTCCAAGGATAAATTCACCTGGTCATTGGTAATGCATTACCGAAAGATGTAGATCTCTTTAATGTGTTCAAAACTAGACTTGATTAACATTGAAAAAAACTAAACAGACAAAGATTTGTATAAAGATTGATGGTTTAATAAACTGGAAGCGGAACGCTTCAGGGTCAGGAGGAGCACAGAAGTCTCTGGAAAAAAAACACACTCAAAATCCAGGTATTCAGGTATAATATTGCATGTATAGGATGTCTGATTTAGATAGATTCACCTGATCATTGATAATAGCACATTGATATGATATCTGATTTACCTGGCCAAGGGTATCTTTATGTGTAAATCGTTTACAAGGACTCTCAGGTGTTCTAATATCCCAGCACAGAACACAGTTTTTAGTACCAACATATATCACATTACGATTTCCTGGATGAAACTTCCCACATGTCAGATAATCTGCTGCCATGAAACATCTTTCCATCTTCCCTTTATTCATAAAAGAGAGAAAATCATCAAGAGTAAATATGATTCCTCATCCAGTCAGTTTGTCCTCTCACTGCTATCCATGTTAACTCATCCAGTCAGTTTGTCCTCTCACTGCTATCCATGTTAACTCATCCAGTCAGTTTGTCCTCTCACTGCTATCCATGTTAACTCATCCAGTCAGTTTGTCCTCTCACTGCTATCCATGTTAACTCATCCAGTCAGTTTGTCCTCTCACTGCTATCCATGTTAACTCATCCAGTCAGTTTGTCCTCTCACTGCTATCCATGTTAACTCATCCAGTCAGTTTGTCCTCTCACTGCTATCCATGTTAACTCATCCAGTCAGTTTGTCCTCTCACTGCTATCCATGTTAACTCATCCAGTCAGTTTGTCCTCTCACTGCTATCCATCTTAATGAATCACAAGTGGTTTCATATTATAACATTCTCAGAGTGAAATAATAATAAGTTCATATGTGTACCTAAACACACACTATACCTGAATGAAGTTTGGATGTGTTAGAAGGGAACTAATATGAGTACCGTAGGTCAGTGTTTGATTTCAGTTGGGTACTGTACATGAATGATGATGATGGCACTGAAGCCTTTTTATTGAACTTTAGGGAGAAACAATATCCATTGATCCTTTGTTTATGTTAGGGCTCCCAGGCTGGTTACGTGAGTATTTTAGGATGTACCTTACCTGATTATGTACCAAATTATCAAACTTCATTTGGGCTGTAGAAATCCTATCCTAGTTAGCAATTTTACCTGTTTCTACATCAGTAATAACAGCTGTTCTGTCATAACTACAGCTGAGAATTGTTCTAGCACACGGACTCCACTCTGCATCTTTGACAGCTTTGCTATGAGACTTGATAGTCCGGACACATGGGTCAATCGGAGACCAACAGTTCCAAACTTTAACTGTTGTATCCATTGATGAAGACAGTAACAAATGGCTGTAGTTTGCACTGCACCATTTAACTCTGTTCACCACTCCAGAATGGCCTGGCAAAGTCTTAAGGACAGATCTTGGAACTTTAAAATTTTGTGCCATACTCGATGCTGAATGTAAATATGGAGCTATTTTACTATGAACACAATAGAGCTTTCTCTTGTCGTTTGTATCTGCAATGTGCCTGTGAGAATCTAATGTATCCTTCTTGGTGCGGTGATATTTCATTAGAACCACCGTATCAGATCTCTGACTAGATGGGGAATTTGATGCACAAGTTTTACTGGATGAAGCAGGGAATATGTCCTTGGTACATTTGTTTTCATAATCAGTGGGAAATTCCATCTGTGCATCTGAGGTAACACATCCCCTTTCAGGCATGGACTGCTCTGTTGACAGGATGTTTTCCTGTACCGCCTGTTCCCAAAACTCAGACTGAGGCAGTTCAATTTCTATACCAGAAACATTAATTTTGTTATTTGGACGATGTTTTCGTTTCCGTTTTGATGGTGATGCACCCTCTTCACTACTGTCACTGTCTGATTGTTTCAAACCAAAGAAATCAACACTGCTTACAGAGGACATAAATTCTGTAGTTGACGACGTGTTTGTTGTTGTTGTTTCTGTAGCAGACGACGTATTTGTTGTTGTTGTTTTTGTCAAACAATCATCAATAATACTTCCACAAGCGGTTGTTGCAGTGAGTGAGCATGCTGCTTCTTTGAAATCAGTATCGTTTGAGTCGTCGCTTTCATACGTCAGTAGTGCTTGCATTTTGGGAGAATAACGTCGCAGCAACAATGCCAGAACTTATTATAAACTTCGAAGAAACAAGAGCCGAAAATTCAACAGGGCGCAGACATCTTTAATATCTGAACCAATCAAATCACGCTTTGCATCGGAGGCTTGAAGCGAGCTAATCAAAAGCCGCGTAACAAAGTCATTCCGGGATGATGCAACACGTGGATATCCTGAGCCAGGCGAGTCCCGAAGAAGGTGGACTCTCTATGTTTCATCATAGAAATCAATCTACATTTTAGTTTTCACAACATTTCAATCATCCACATAGAGGTATTTAAAGGACAACAACACAGATATTTCTCCGGAGAAAAAAATATTGTACAAATAGAGAAAGACATTGAACAGGCATATTCTGAAATCAGGAAATCGGCAATGGCAGATGATACAGTGAAAGAAGTGGAGAAACTGACTGTTGATGGAGAGGTGGAAGTTGAGAGTGATGTAGTCAATCCATGGGAAGTAAGCACGAGTTCTGCCGCTGGTATCGACTACGATAAACTCATCAGTAAGTACATTTATTATCTCAAACTGTTTAGTTGCTATTGTACCTAATGTGGTCATTATCTACCTGAAACCAGTCAAATCGAATCTCAATAGAGATTTGCTTGGGCCTAAATTGAGCCCCTTACAGACTACTGTTGCTGATAACCTAGTCCGACATGCAGTCCCTACAAGATATTTTATAGTACTGATTTCTATTGAATGTAGGGTCTGCCAGTTTAATCGGCAAAATCTTCTAGCTGTCGGACCATCCCCGAACATGGAGAATATAGCGGTAGTAACTTTTCATCGGCTGAAAAATTTAAACATGGCAGAAAACTTGTCTTCTCGGTTCAGGAAAGCTGTGAGAACGCTCGAATAAGAATGCTCAGAACGGATTCCAAGTCCGAGATTTAACTTATAGGGTGGGTTTCATAATTTTGAGTGAAGAAAATGGTGTATAAAGTATCGTTTTTTGACTGCTGGACATTTCGATCCGGCAACTAAGTCGATTTTGCCGGTAAAACTGGGAGACCCTACATTCAATAGAAATCAGTATTATAAAATATCTTGTAGCTAGGGGCTGCGTGTTGGATTACTAGTATTCTAATTTTTCTGGTTATTTATATTAATGGTGCATGAAGAGTGTGTTACTGTTAAATATTGGTAGAAGACTGACTCAGATCTGTATGCTGTTAATGTGTATTTTCAGAACGGTTTGGCAGCTCAAAAATAGACGATGCGCTTCTTAAAAGAATTGAGAAGGCGACGGGTAAACCAGTTCATCATTTCCTCCGTCGAGGAATCTTCTTCTCACACAGGTAGACTACTAACCGCGATAGCTATGTGTATTAGCCATAGAGAGTATTATGGTATGGTGAAGAGTTTATTGAAGAGTATCATAAATAATACTCTCCCCTGAGTCACAACGTCCCTGATAACAAATCTATTAAGCACATTCCATGTTTAGTATATCCACTGAATTTACATGTTTTAATGACTACGTATTACCATGATTACAGTCTATAAGTAAGCAAATTATTTAATTTTTTATATTAAAATGCGACGGTTTTCCAATTCTTCTATTTATATTCTTCGAGGGCTAGTTAATGATGAAAATATCAGCCCATATACTTCGTTTGGTTTTATCTGAAGTATTTTGTCTCCTGGCAGCTGTTGAAAAGTGCTTCAAAATTGGTATCTCAAGCCTAGCAAATTTCAGAAATGAAATCCGCATTGCTTATCTGCCCTTGTTTGATGTTGGTTTCTGACCATCTGGCCAGGCATCAATACTTGTAACGTTCAGTGTCCGGGTGGCTGGTCTGATGTGACATCACAATCAAGGAAAGATAAGTGACGGCGCTTTGCAAATCTGAATTCAGCTGTGCTAGGGTACCAACTTTTAAAAAGATTCTAGCAGACAAGATAATTCAAATTAATCCAAGTGAAGTAGATAGACTGTTATTTCTATCATTATTCAACCTATATCAAATGTGAGAAGCAGAAAGTAAAAACCTTTGCATTTCACCTTTAAGCCCACTGTTTGGACATGTTGGAATAGGTGTTGTATAATTTGTATGTTAAACCACCGGTATAAACAATGTGATATTATTGAAGATAAATAACTTGTATGACATGTAATCTTGATTTGATTGCAGAGATATGCAAACCATTTTGACACTTTATGAGGAGAAGAAACCATTTTTCCTCTACACAGGCAGAGGACCATCATCAAATGCTATGCATTTAGGACATACAATCCCATTTATGTTTACAAAGTAAGTCTTCTAGAGGAGGTTGTGTTCAGTTACTGTTAAGGAATGTTGATGACAGCTCGAGTATTGAGACTCGCAATAATCTGATGTATATGAGGTACATTTCGAATGACGATCCATATAGTTACAGTTCCATTAAGGTTTGTATGTATTGAAATATTCAAACCTTGCCTGGAAGAATTCATGGGATTCCACCCCTAGCAATCTATATTTTAAAGGACTCTTATTTTACTTGTATAAATTGAAAAGTTTCAGGTGTGCAATTTCAATTTTCTTCTCCACTCCACTGCACACTAATTCTTCCATAGTTGTAGATCAGGTCTCACTCAGGAACACCAGTCATACAGATGTATTCAATTACTATTGATCATGATATCACAGCCAAGCTCATGATATCACAGCCAGACTCCTGATATCACAGCCAGACTCATGATATACAGTCAGACTCATGATATCACAGTCATGCTCATGATATCACAGCCAGACTCATGATATACAGTCAGACTCATGATATCACAGTAATGCTCATGATGTCACGGCCAGACTCATGATATACAGTCAGACTCATGATATCACAGTCATGCCCATGATATCACAGCCAGACTCATGATATACAGTCAGACTCATGATATCACAGTCATGCTCATGATATCACAGCCAGACTCATGATATACAGTCAGACTTATGATATCACACCCAGGCTCATGATATACAGTCAGACTCATGATATCACACCCAGGCTCATGATATCACGGCCAGACTCATGATATACAGTCAGACTCATGATATCACACCCAGGCTCATGATATACAGTCAGACTCATGATATCACACCTAGGCTCATGATATCACAGCCAGACCAATGATATCTCAACCAGACTCATGGTATCACAGGCTGTCAGCCAGGCTCATGATATCACAGCCAAGCTCATGATATGACAGCCAGACTCTGGATATCAAAGTCAGATTCATGGTATCACACCCAGGCTTATATCATAGCCAAGCTCACGATATCACAGTCGAACAGAATGGAATGAGTGCTGTTTGCCAATCTTGATAAATTAATTATCTAAAAGAAGAATATGTAAGTTAAATGCTGAACTATTTGCAGAGAGCCAATCTAAATATTAATATCCTATCAGTGCTTCCCAGTTGTATACAGGTATGTCACTATTTGATCTTATTTCAATCCGTCTATTTTGACCTCAGCCTCAGACGGAGTGCGCAGTCCCCAGTGAGGCATGACCCAGTCAGAGCCTCATTGTGGGTCGTCAAATTTTGTTTGTCACCATGTTCCAATGTGGAGTAATATTTCTAACTGGTGATATCTGACATATTTTCAACCTAAAGTATAAGCATGGTTATACTTTCTACAAATAGTAGGATAATTTGCAGGCGAATCTGCGATTGAGTCACATCATTGCACGCTCTCTCCAAGACTGATACCGTATTGAAAAAGGCAAATTGGAGTTGGTGTTCAGTGAGCACATGTCATGAATATTTAATAGATTGATGGCATGTGGTCAATATGTCTGTTCACTTGGACTAATCCACTTGTAGGCAGGAAGGAGGGGGGAGAGGATTGCCTTCTTCTTCTGTCCCAAGGTTTACATCAAAGACCAGTCCATATATCTACCCCTAAACAAGGGGACATCAATGATATTTGACAAGAGTGGTACGTAGACTAATTCAGCTGAGCTTACCAAAAAACTCTTAACTTCGTGTTCCCCTCAATTTACTCGGAATTGATACATGTATCATGATTGGTAGACACCGGCATGAACTCACTGGAGCTCACTGGAATTTAAGAGAGAAGCAAGCTAATGCTTAAGTGTAAGGCAGTGAGATCCTATTGAGACCATACAAATGAGGAGCTTTAATAGGATGTTAATTTATCAAGATTGGCAAACAGCACTCATTCCATTCTGTCTGACTGTGATATCGTGAGCTTGGCTGTGATACCATGAGCCTGGCTGTGATATCATGAGCCTGGCTGTATAACCATAAGTCTAGCTTTAATATCATGGGTCTGGCTGTCATATTAGGAGTCTGGGTGTGATATCATGAGCATGGCTGTGATATCATGAGTCTGGCTGTTATATCATGAGTGTGACTGATATCATGAGCATGGCTGTGATATCCTGAGTCTTCTGGCTGTGATATTATGAGTCTGGCTGTGATATCATGAGTCTGGCTGTGATATCGTGAGCCTTGAAAAAAGAGTTCTTAAATTTTCTTAAATAAGAAAAACACTGCATTGACTGTTAAACAGGAAATCATTTTTAACAGTGTGCTCTCTTCTCTGAGGGAACATGCTGGTTTAAGGCATAAATCAATCTGTAATTTTGACAACATGAGTATTGTATTACACTTGTTGTAGAATATTTGTCCACCTCGAATGTTATGTTTGAAACTCATCTGTTATGATCTATGACTCAGGTGGTTACAGGACACGTTTGATGTTGCCCTGGTCGTTCAGCTCACGGATGATGAGAAGTTCCTGTGGAAGGACCTGTCTATTGATGAGGCCTATAAACTAGCCAGGGAGAACGCTAAAGATATCATTGCTCTGGGATTTGATGTAGAGAAAACTTTTATATTCAGTGACTTGGAATATATTGGGTAAGGGCTATGGTGATATGGTGGAACTATGTCAGTTGTTCATAGTAATATATACTAATTTACTGGCTTGAATATTCCAAACAAATATGATTATTAGTATCAGGGTTTGCACACTACCTTGAAAATCTTGAATTGCCTTGAAAATGACAATTTAAAACTCAAGGCCTTGAAATGCCTTGAAAAATGGGAAATCAGGCCATGTACCATGAAAATGGGAATTCTTCGCATGTTGTTGTCAATTCTGTAAAGTTGGGAGTTGTGAATGAACGTTGTATCGTCTTTTGTCATCCGTTAGCAAAAATAAACTCCGATTATGACTAAGATTATTTCCTCAATTTATGGTTGTCACGCTGTGTAAAGGGAGACTATCCACGGTATACAGGTTCTCCTTGGAAATTAGAAACCTCCCTTGATGTATGCTCTCGTAAATGAATGGAGGGTTCCCGACTGTACGAAGATCGATCACCGCATCTGCGCAATGGATATGTATAATGTCACCTGATCACATGTGCCCACTGCATCGGGAACCCTCAGATTTCCATTCAGGGGTTTTTTTTGGGTTTCCGACACATCCAGCAGAACGAAGAGGTGTTTGGCAGCTTTTGAAAATTGTTTCGTTTATGACATTGAGCATCATCTGTGCTAAATAGAAATCGTGGAAATGGTGTGCCTTTTCAATACAAAGCATGCAGATAAACGCAAAGCTGTGTGTGGTGTGTGTAAGAAAGATATTGACGTCGTCAAAATGGGCGAGTCAGCCTTAACTTCCCACATGCGTGGCAAGAAACATATCAGCGGTGACGGTGTGTGAATAAATAAGCTATCCACAAGATACCACTGGATGTACATTTTAATGTGACCAAAACATCAGACTATCACACATCTTTAACATAAGTGTCATATTTGATATTTAATAGGTAATGTATCGTCAGTGCATGACAATGTTAAGTATGAGCAATAATATCTCGGCAAGACATTAGTAAAAGTTTATGTATCATTGGATAGGCGATACTGGTTGTGAAAAAAGGTAAGAAAACTCAGAAAATTTGTCTGTATTCCTTTATTACATGAAAAGTGCATGTTTGAGTACAAGTTAACAGAAAATGAGCCATCTCTTTTCCACTATCTCTTTATTTCCAGGCAAAGTCGAGCATTTTACAGAAACATGTGTCGAGTACAGAAATGTGTGACATTCAACCAAGTGAAGGGCATCTTTGGGTTTGGTGATAGTGACTGTATTGGTAAGATCAGCTTCCCTGCTGTTCAAGCAGCTCCAAGCTTCAGCGACTCCTTCCCACACATCTTCAACAAGAGGACAGATGTGCCATGTTTAATTCCCTGTGCTATTGATCAGGTAAACCACTACAATGACTGTCTGGTTTGTGATGTTCACTACAATGACTGTCTGGTTTGTGATAGATTGTTCACTACAATGACTGTCTGGTTTGTGATAGATTGTTCACTACAATGACTGTCTGGTTTGTGATAGATTGTTCACTACAATGACTGTCTGGTTTGTGATAGATTGTTCACTACAATGACTGTCTGGTTTGTGATAGATGGTTCACTACAATGACTGTCTGGTTGGCGATAGATTGTTCACTACAATGACTGTCTGGTTGGCGATAGATTGTTCACTACAATGATTGTCTGGTTTGTGATAGATTGTTCACTACAATGACTGTCTGGTTTGTGATAGATTGTTCACTACAATGACTGTCTGGTTTGTGATAGATTGTTCACTACAATGACTGTCTGGTTTGTGATAGATTGTTCACTACAATGACTGTCTGGTTTGTGATAGATTGTTCACTACAATGACTGTCTGGTTTGTGATAGATTGTTCACTACAATGACTGTCTGGTTTGTGATAGATCATTCACTACAATGGCTGTCTGGTTTGTGATATATTGTTCACTACAATGACTGCCTGGTTTGCGATAGATCGTTCACTACAATGACTGCCTAGTTTGTGATAGATTGTTCACTACAATGGCTGTCTGGTTTGTGATATATTGTTCACTACAATGACTGCCTAGTTTGCGATAGATTGTCCACTACAATGACTGTCTGGTTTGTGATAGATTGTTCACTACAATGACTGTCTGGTTTGCGATAGATTGTTCACTACAATGTTTGGTTTGTGATAGATTGTTCACTACAATGACTGTCTGGTTTGCGAAAGATTGTTCACTACAATGACTGTCTGGTTTGCGATAGATTGTTCACTACAATGACTGACTGGTTTGCGATAGATTGTTCACTACAATGTTTGGTTTGTTATAGATTGTTCACTACAATGACTGTCTGGTTTGTGATAGCTTGTTCACCACAATGACTGTCTGGTTTGTGATAGATTGGTCACTACAATGACTGTCTGGTTTGTGATAGATTGTTCACCACAATGACTGACTGGTTTGCGATAGATTGTTCACTACAATGACTGTCTGGTTTGTGATAGATTGTTCACTACAATGACTGACTGGTTTGCGATAGATTGTTCACTACAATGACTGTCTGGTTTGTGATAGATTGTTCACTACAATGTTTGGTTTGTGATAGATTGTTCACTATATTGACTGTCTGGTTTGCGAAAGATTGTTCACTACAATGACTGTCTGGTTTGCGAAAGATAGTCCACTACAATGACTGTCTGGTTTGCGAAAGATTGTCCACTACAATGATTGTCTGGTTTGTGATATGTTGTTCACTACAATGACTGTCTGGTTTGCGATAGATCGTTCACTACAATGGCTGTCTGGTTTGCGAAAGATAGTCCACTACAATGACTGTCTGGTTTGCGAAAGATTGTCCACTACAATGATTGTCTGGTTTGCGATAGATTGTCCACTACAATGACTGTCTGGTTTGTGATAGATTGTTCACTACAATGACTGTCTGGTTTGTGATAGATTGTTCACCACAATGACTGTCTAGTTTGTGATAGATTGATCACTACAATGACTGTCTGGTTTGTGATAGATTGATCACTACAATGACTGTCTGGTTTGTGATTGATTGTTCACTACAATGACTGTCTGGTTTGCGATAGATTGTCCACTACAATGACTGTCTGGTTTGTGATAAATTGTTCACTACAATGACTGTCTGGTTTGCGATAGATTGTCCACTACAATGACTGTCTGGTTTGTGATAGATTGTTCACTACAATGACTGTCTGGTTTGCGAAAGATTGTTCACTACAATGACTGTCTGGTTTGTAATAGATTGTTCACTACAATGACTGTCTGGTTTGCGAAAGATTGTTCACTACAATGACTGTCTGGTTTGTAATAGATTGTTCACTACAATGACTGTCTGGTTTATGGTAGATTGTTCACTACAATGACTGACTGGTTTGTGATAGATTGTCCACTACGTTGACTGTCTGGTTTGTAATAGATTGTTCACTACAATGACTGTCTGGTTTGTGGTAGATTGTTCACTACAATGACTGTCTGGTTTGCGATAGATTGTCCACTACATTGACTGTCTGGTTTGTGATAGATTGTTCACTACAATGATGGTCTGATTTGTGATAGATTGTTCACTACAATGATGGTCTGATTTGTGATAGATTGTTCACTACAATGACTGTCTGGTTTGCGATAGATTGTCCACTACATTGACTGTCTGGTTTGTGATAGATTGTTCACTACAATGATGGTCTGATTTGTGATAGATTGTTCACTACAATGATGGTCTGATTTGTGATAGATTGTTCACTACAATGATGGTCTGATTTGTGATAGATTGTTCACTACAATGATGGTCTGATTTGTGATAGATTGTTCACTACAATGACTATCTGGTTGGCGATAGATTGTCCACTACATTGACTGTCTGGTTTGTGATAGATTGTTCACTACAATGATGGTCTGATTTGTGATAGATTGTTCAGTACAATGATGGTCTGATTTGTGATAGATTGTTCACTACAATGACTGTCTGGTTTGCGATAGATTGTCCACTACATTGACTGTCTGGTTTGTGATAGATTGTTCACTACAATGACTGTCTGGTTTGTGATAGATTGTCCACTACATTGACTGTCTGGTTTGTGATAGATTGTTCACTACAATGATGGTCTGATTTGTGATAGATTGTTCACTACAATGATGGTCTGATTTGTGATAGATTGTCCACTAAAATGATGATCTGATTTGTGAGAGATTGTTCACTACAATGATGATCTGATTTGTGGTAGATGTTTATTACAATGAAATTGCAGTCTTAGATGCATCTTCAACACTGAGAGTATTGCACTTGAGTTAAGTTTAATTATGGTTTTAAAATAATTGTTAGCATTTGTTAATGGCATGTTTTAATTCAAAGTATCTACTGATATACATGCAAAATTACACAGCATGGCATTTGATGTTGCATGTTACACATTTCATTTTCCCCCACCATGTAAGTTAAATCTCTTGCCTTACCAAAGCTTACACATCTATTCTTGTCACTTCCGAAACCAGCGCTAACTTATCTAGATAAAATAAATAAATTATTTTATAATTTTCTTTGGAATGGTAAACCGGACAAAGTTAAACGTCAAGTAATTATTAGGGACTTCAAAGAAGGGAGGATTAGAATGGTAGAAGTTAATTCATTCATTGATGCGTTAAAAACAACATGGATTAGAAGGATGCTTAATATTAACAACAAATGGCAAAAATTTTTAAGTAAATATTTTGATATCGTCAAAATAATAAACTGTGGTGGAAATTTTAGAAAGGAGATAGACAATCTGAAGAATCCTTTTTGGAAGGAAGTTCTTTCTGCATGGCAAATTTTCAACAGAAAAATTAAATTTACTGAAGATAATCTTTTGAGTGAACCTGTTTGGTTAAATTCACACTGTATGAATTCAAACTTTTTTATCCAACAGTGGTCAAACAAAGGTTTGAATCACTTTAAGGATCTCTTAAACGAACAAGGAGAGCTTTGTAACTTTGTCGAAGCAAAATCGAAGTACAATTTAAAAGGTACATTTTTGGATTATGAAAGATTACTTAGGAATATCCCGAAAGAATGGAAGACAAGACAAATTATGAAAGAGAACCTCACCTCACCCATATATATCCCCCTGCACTACGTATCTTGATGAAATGTTCTAAAGGTTGTAGGGATGTATATTCCACGATGGTGTCCACCAGCCTGGCCCCAATCTCTGAACTAAAATGGGAGAGAAATCTGTCCAGAGTAGAATTTCGGTGAAAAAGTAACTATATGATGGCCAAATCTTGTACTCAAGACACCGCTTTATGGAATCTGCAATTTAAAATCCTGCACAGATTTCTCCCCACTAATAGTCTATTGACAAAAATGAAAATAATATTGTGTCCGTTATGTTCTTTTTGTAAAACTGAAACAGAAACGCTCGAACATTTACTGTTGTATTGTGAAATTGTCAAATCTTTTTGGCAATCATTAGAAATATAGCTCAGACAACAAACAAAAAGCTATATTATTCTTAATGAAATAACCATTGTTTTCGGGGCCCCTTTGAAGTTAAAATCTGTTAATCATATTCTTCTGATTGCCAAAAAATATATATATAATTGTAAATTAATAGGAAGACGACCCGTTCTAGAGGGAATAATTAGTCTGATAAGGTTTAATATGAAACTTGAACAAAGAATTGCTATAGTCAATGGAATCTTTTTGAAATTCGAAAAGAAGTGGCAGCCTATACAACTATTTATCTCGGAGGAGACGTAGAGCCTTTTATTGTTAACTGCCATCTCTTCAGTTGATAAAAGCGAATTGAGTACATCAATAATAACTATATTATTTTTTTATTAGTTAGGATTTTTATTAATTTTTTATTATTTGTATTACATGCTGATTTGTCAGTTTGATATGTTTATTTTAGACATACTACTTATTCTGCTGAATGTATGAATATGAATTGAAATTGGAAGATATAAATAAAAAAAAAAAAAAAAAAAAAAAAAAAAAAAAAAAATGTAAGTGGTAGGGGACTAAGGAAATACTGTTCTTCCAGCCATCCATCCTATATATTGTGAACAAAATATCTCAATTACAGAGAGAAATAGACAAATAAACAAAAGGTAGCACCTTTGAGACTAACTAGTTTATTTCAAAATGAGCTTTCGTAGACACAAGCCTACTTCCAGATGCAGACTGCATCTGAGGAAGTAGGCTTGTGTCTACGAAACCTATGTTGAAATAAACTAGTTAGTCTGAAAGGTGCTCCCTTTTGTTTATTTGTCTACTAGAAAGAGTAACACGGCTACCTCAAACCATTCAGAGAGAAATAGAGAATTGATCTTTGGTAGGGGAGATTGGGGTACACTGGGACATTTTTTACCTTTTTGCAAAAATCTCTTTAGCCTTGTATAATTTCAATATAACTTATACTTATTTTGATATAGTCACACAAAAAAATCTGAAATATCTGTTATACTTTTCTCCAGAATTCTGTTTTAAAAACGTAAAAAAATGTGTCCCAGTTTGCCCCACTATGGGGTACTCTGGGTCACCCACTGGGGTGCGATGGGACAATAATCAAAATGCATTTTATAAGAAGTATATATTAATATGTTTCATAGGAGTTTAGAAGATTCAACAGCGGTGGTTAAGTTAGTTGCTATTTTAGGCCCCTGCTGGACGTAAAATATTTCCCAAGAGCCAAATTTGAGGAAAAGAAGATTTTGTGTGATTCTCATCCCAACGAAAGCATTTGACTTTGAAAGTTTCAGTAAAACTCATCAAATCTGATTGAATTAGCAAATACTAACATCTAGGAAAAAAAATAATGCACTTTTATGGCATTTTAGGATGGAAGGGAATTTCACCATTTGATTATTATTGTCCCAGTGTGCCCCAGCAAAAGTGTCCCACTCTGCCCCAGGTGCAGGACATATTCCTTTTTATGATACAAAACTAATACATACAGCTGAGATACTAAATCGATATAATTAAAGTGTACCTTTGTCCATCCCCTCTCAGGGGTAACAAAACAGCAATGAAGTACCGCTGAAAACTTCTCATAACGAACTATCATCCTCAGTCCTAAAAATTTACATGGACTGCTCAAAAACCATTTGTTTTGTCCCTAATTTTGTACCAATGATAGGTTTTACTTGTAATCAATATAGAAGTTGTATGGGGGTGATAGCTTTCTGCTGATAGTAATGTAATGTGGTTCTTGTTCTTAACAAAAGAGCTAGACGTCTTGTCCCACTGTGCCCCATGTCCCACTGTACCCCAATCTCCCCTACTAATAATTGCAGTCATCTTCAGAGATAAATTAGATATAATTACATTCCTACATTGTGAAGCACCCTGCCAGAAAATACTGGCTCAGGTGAGAATCGAACTCACGACTTGGGGGATATCGTCTCACTAATTCAATCCATTTCACATTATATATAATTTATCCCTGAAGATGACTGCAATTATTAGTCAAAACAATTTAGCCTGTGTCTTGTGTGCTGTCCTCAGTGTTTTATAGGGTGGATGGAGGGTGTCTGGTTCCATGCTGCTTCAAAGATTTCTTCTTTGAAGTAGCAGGAACACAACTGGGTTAGGGTTAGGGTTAGGGTTGTATTCACTCACTCACTCAAAACAATTTATCTTCGAATATATCCAAAATTTGCTTGTTATCATGGCAATAAGTATGCTCATACTATTCAGCTTGTATCACTGACGTCCCTACTCTCCTTGTTCCCCCCGCTGATTCACATCACCAAGTTCGCGCCTCTTGGCTGAAAGGGGGCGCTTTATCTGGTTACCCAATCGCCAGGCCGTAATAGCTCGGAGATAACCAGATTCCTCATACTAACCACGATTGGCTAACTACCTCATGTGATCAAAATTTCGTCATGCCTTCATGATAGTGAGATCACTACTCTCACGTAATGTGGAAGCCATGCCAATATTTTGACAGCGACACTCCCTCTGACCGCATCTCTCAAAGGAACTTTTCCCCGTCTATATTACAGTCAACACTCAATTCAAAATCTGAAACAATTGAACGGTGTTTTTACGTTACCATTCTAGGCAGCTTGATCTCCTTATATACTCATGACGATAAAGCGTGGTCTTATCAGTGGGATATTAACAACATTTACAGAGATTTATTTGTTAATTATTTGAAGGTATCAGTGAACAAATGTTTGTAATCAGTTGACGAATCTTACTAAACAATGGAGGAAGTTATCCAAAAAGCTGTTCACTCTTTAACTCAAAAATTAACGTAATTAGAGCTGTTTTGCCGTCCGTTTATTGTTAGTTTTGCCGTTAACGACATATGAACGTTTGAAAAGGGAGACAAGTCAAATTCCCAAGACTTTTCCATAAGAGTGATATTCATTGGTCATTGGTGGTTGGCCTGTGCAGAGCGCCCCGTTACGGCCAAGAGGCGCGAACTTGGCGATGTGAATCAGCGGGGGGAACAAGGAGAGTAGGGACATCAGTGATACAAGCTGTTTATCAGCGTAGGCAATAAGCCGCATACTTGTGAAATGGATTGATTTAGTCAGCTTTTCCCTCTTGCTTTGGTAGCTCAGTCGGTAGAGCAGTGGGACGGTATCCTTAAGTTGTGATTTTGATTCTCAACTGAGCCAGTATTTCCTAGCTGGGTGTTTCACAATGTAGTAATATAATTATATATGATCTTTGATACAATGTTGCCTTATGAGGTCCTCCAGGTCAGGGTCACTCAGAACTTACGATCACCTATTTCCAGAGGTCGAAATGTGAATAGCAGTTGTAGCTCCTTGTGACACAATATCTAAGTTGCAAAAACTAAGTTAGAGCATTGATCTTTGGCATAAGGCTGTCCTATGAGGGCATCCATGTCAAGTTCATTTATGATGAACCTTGATCTATTTTTACCCCTCTGACAATTTTGGCAGAAGGTGTATTGTCATCTGTCATACCATCCTCCTATCCATCCATCGTTGGTTTTACCTTGATATCTCATAAAGAAACAGTGATGCTCTCCAAATTTGTACAACAGTTGCAAGTGGCGATGGGCCACAAACCTATTGAAGATGACCAACCTTGATCAATATTTTTACGGGAAATTTTTACATGAAATTCTTATGTAAAATTTTGTTTTGATGAGCATAATATTAGTTGAAGGATTATAGCTAGCCTTTCCAAATTTATACCATGGATGCATCAGCTCAATAACCAGACCTTGTTTGGAGATGACTGACTGTGACCTTTTTTAAAGGCCAAACTATGGTAAAAATAGATTTAATCATATCTCATTGGGTTTGATATATTGCCAAGCTTTTTAAATTCATATCACATATATGCAGCTTGTGATAGACCAGAAGCATATCAAAGATGACTGACCTTGCCCTATTTCTCAAGGTCCAATTTACACGTATCCTTAATAATCTACAATTTCAGGATCCCTATTTCCGCATGACGAGAGATGTGGCTCCTAGACTCGGACTCCTCAAACCAGCTCTTCTCCATTCTACATTCTTCCCCGCATTACAGGGAGCACAGAGTAAAATGAGCTCCAGTGATCCGACCTCTTCAATTTTCCTCACTGACACCAACAACCAGATTAAAAACAAGGTGAGCTTCCTGTAGTTGGTCAGTCCCTGGTAGGGAGGGTCTGTCATGGTGTCCTGTAGTTGGACAGTCCCTGGCAGGCAGGGGCTGTCATGGTGTCCCACAGTTGGTCAGTTCCTGGCAGGGAGGGGTGTCATGGTGTCCTGTTGTTGGTCAGCTCCTTGCAGAAGTGGGGATCCATGGTGTCCTGTAGTTGGTCAGTCCCTGGCAATGAGGGGCTGTCATGGGGTCCTGTAGTTGTTCATTCCCTGGCATGGAGGGGCTGTCATGGTGTCCTGTAATTGTTCAGTTCCTGGCAGGGAGGGGCTGTCATGGGGTCCTGTTGTTGTTCATTCCCTGGCATGGAGGGGCTGTCATGGTGTCCTGCAATTGTTCAGTTCCTGGCAGGGAGGGGCTGTCATGGTGTCCTGTAGTTGTTCAT
Source organism: Hanleya hanleyi (assembly GCA_036873755.1). Taxonomy (NCBI): domain Eukaryota; kingdom Metazoa; phylum Mollusca; class Polyplacophora; order Lepidopleurida; family Hanleyidae; genus Hanleya; species Hanleya hanleyi. Next base: position 46,312 of record JAVTVY010056407.1, read on the forward strand.
TCCCTGGCTGTCATGGGGTCCTGTAGTTGTTCATTCCCTGGCAGGGAGGGGCTGTCATGGTGTCCTGTAGTTGGTCAGTTCCTGGCAATGAGGGGCTGTCATGGTGTCCTGTTGTTGTTCATTCCCTGGCATGGAGGGGCTGTCATGGTGTTCTGTAGTTGGTCAGTTCCTGGCAGGAGTGGGGATCCATGGTGTCCTGTAGTTGGTCAGTTCCTGGCAGGAATGGGGATCCATGGTGTCCTGTAATTGGTCAGTCCCTGGCAATGAGGGGCTGTCATGGTGTTCTGTAGTTGTTCATTCCCTGGCATGGAGGGGCTGTCATGGTGTTCTGTAGTTGGTCAGTTCCTGGCAGGAGTGGGGATCCATGGTGTCCTGTAGTTGGTCAGTTCCTGGCAGGAATGGGGATCCATGGTGTCCTGTAATTGGTCAGTCCCTGGCAATGAGGGGCTGTCATGGTGTTCTGTAGTTGTTCATTCCCTGGCATGGAGGGGCTGTCATGGTGTTCTGTAGTTGGTCAGTTCCTGGCAGGAGTGGGGATCCATGGTGTCCTGTAGTTGGTCAGTCCCTGGCAATGAGGGGCTGCCATGGTGTCCTATGGTGATACTTCCCTGGCAGTGAGGAATTGCTGTCACTTGGTGTCCCTGTAATTGTTCATTCCCTGGCATGGAGGGACTTGTCAGGGTCTGTAGTTGTTCATTCCCTGGCATGGGAGGGGCTGTCATGGTGTCCTGTAATTGTTCAGTTCCTGTCAGGGAGGGGCTGTCATGGTGTCCTGTTGTTTGGACAGTTCCTGGCAGTGAGGGGCTGTCATGGTGTCCTGCAGTTGGTCAGTTCCTGGCAGGAACGGGGTTCCATGTTGTCCTGTAATTGTTCAGTTCCTGGCAGGGAGGGACTGTCATGGTGTCCTGTTGTTGGACAGTTCCTGGCAGGGAGGGGCTGTCATGGTATCCTGTAGTTGGTCAGTCCCTGGCATGGAGGGGCTGTCATGGTGTCCTGTAATTGGACGGTCCCTGATAGGTAGGGCTGTCATGGTGTCTTGTAGTTGGTCAGTCCCTGGCAATGAGGGGCTGTCATGCGGTCCTGTAGTTGTTCATTCCCTGGCAGTGAGGTGCTGTCATGGTGTCCTGTAATTGTTCAGTTCCTGGCAGGGAGGGGCTGTCATGGTGTCCTGTAGTTGGTCAGTTCCTGGCATGGAGGGGCTGTCATGGTGTCCTGTAATTGTTCAGTTCCTGGCAGGGAGGGGCTGTCATGGTGTCCTGCAGTTGGTCAGTTCCTGGCATGGAGGGGCTGTCATGGTGTCCTGTAATTGTTCAGTTCCTGGCATGGAGGGGCTGTCATGGTGTCCTGTAATTGTTCAGTTCCTGGCAGGGAGGGACTGTCATGGTGTCCTGTAATTGTTCAGTTCCTGGCAGGGAGGGGCTGTCACAGTGTCCTGTAGTTGGTCAGTCCCTGGTAGGGAGGGGCTGTCACGGTGTCTAGCAGTTGGTCAGTTCCTGACAGGGAGAGGCTGTCATGGTGTCCTGTAGTTGGTCAGTCCCTGGCAAGGAGCGTCTGTCATGGTGTCCTGCAGTTGATCAGTCCCTGGCAGGGAGCGTCTGTCATGGTGTCCTATAGTTGGTCAGTTCCTGACAGGGAGGGGCTGTCATGGTGTCATATAGTTGGTCAGTTCCTGACAGGGAGAGGCTGTCATGGTGTCCTGTAGTTGGTCAGTCCCTGGCAGGGAGCGTCTGTCGTGGTGTCCTGCAGTTGATCAGTCCCTGGCAGGGAGCGTCTGTCATGGTGTCCCGCAGTTCATCAGTCCCTGGCAGGGATGGGCTGTCATGGTGTCCTGCAGTTGGTCAGTCCCTGGCAGGGAGCGTCTGTCATGGTATCATATAGTTGGTCATTCCCTGGCAGGGAGGGGCTGTCATGGTGTCCTGCAGTTGGTCAGTCCCTGGCAGGGAGCGTCTGTCATGGTATCATATAGTTGGTCATTCCCTGGCAGGGAGGGGCTGTCATGGTGTCCTGCAGTTGGTCAGTCCCTGGCAGGGAGCGTCTGTCATGGTATCATATAGTTGGTCATTCCCTGGCAGGGAGGGGCTGTCATGGTGTCCCACAGTTGGTCAGTCCCTGGCATGGGGGGCTGTCATGGTGTCGCGCAGTTCGTCAGTCCCTGGCAGGGAGGGGCTGTCATGGTGTCCTGCAGTTGGTCAGTTCCTGACAGGGAGGGGCTGTCATGGTATCATATAGTTGGTCATTCCCTGGCAGGGAGGGGCTGTCATGGTGTCCCACAGTTGGTCAGTCCCTGGCATGGAGGGGCTGTCACGGTGTCCCGCAGTTGGTCAGTTCCTGGCAGGGAGGGGCTGTCACGGTGTCCTATAGTTGGTCAGTCCCTGGCAGGGAGGGGCTGTCACGGTGTCACGCAGTTGGTCAGTTCCTGACAGGGCGGTGCTGTCATGGTGTCCTATAGTTGGTCAGTCCCTGGCAGGGAGGGGCTGTCACGGTGTGCTGTAGTTGGTCAGTCCCTGGCAGGGAGGGGCTGTCACGGTGTGCTGTAGTTGGTCAGTCCCTGGCAGGGAGGGGCTGTCACGGTGTCCTATAGTTGGTCAGTTCCTGGCAGGGAGGGGCTGTCCCGCAGTTGGTCAGTACCTGGCATGGGGGGGCTGTCAGTGTCCCGCAGTTGGTCAGTCCCTGGCAGGGAGGGGCTGTCACAGTGTGCTCTAGTTGGTCAGTCCCTGGCAGGGAGGGGCTGTCACGGTGTCCTATAGCTGGTCAGTCCCTGGCAGGGAGGGGCTGTCACGGTGTCCTATAGCTGGTCAGTCCCTGGCAGGGAAGGGCTGTCACGGTGTCCTATAGCTGGTCCGTCCCTGGCAGGGAGGGGCTGTCACGGTGTCCTATAGCTGGTCCGTCCCTGGCAGGGAGGGGCTGTCACGGTGTCCTATAGTTGGTCAGTCCCTGGCAGGGAGGGGCTGTGACGGTGTCCTGCAGTTGGTCAGTGCTGGATGGTGCAATCTCAGTACTATTGCTCGATGGTGCAATCTTAGCACTAGATGGTGCAATCTTATTACTAGTGCTGGATGGTGCAATCTTATTACCAGTGCTGGATGGTTCAAAGGTATTACTAGTGCTGAATGGTGCAATCTTCTTACTATTGCTGGATGTTGCAATCTTACCACTAGTGCTGGATGGTGCAATATTATTGATGGTGCTGGATATTGCAATCTAATTACTAGTGCTGGATGGTGCAATCTTATTGCTGGATGGTGCAATCTTATTACGAGTGCTGGATTGTGCAATATTATTACTAGTGCTGGATGGTGCAATCTTATTACTAGTGCTGAATGGTGCAATCTTATTACTAGTGCTGGATGGTGCAATCTTATTACTAGTGCTGAATGGTGCAATCTTATTACTAGTGCTGGATGGTGCAATCTTATTACTAGTGCTGGATGGTGCAATATTATTACTAGTACTGGATGGTGCAATATTATTAATGGTGCAATCTTATTACTAGTGCTGGATGGTGCAATCTTATTACTAGTGCTGGATTGTGCAATATTATTACTAGTGCTGGATGGTGCAATCTTATTACTAGTGCTGAATGGTGCAATCTTATTACTAGTGCTGGATGGTGCAATCTTATTACTAGTGCTGAATGGTGCAATCTTATTACTAGTGCTGGATGGTGCAATCTTATTACTAGTGCTGGATGGTGCAATATTATTACTAGTACTGGATGGTGCAATCTTATTACTAGTGCTGAATGGTGCAATCTTATTACTAGTGCTGGATGGTGCAATCTTATTACTAGTGCTGGATGGTGCAATATTATTACTAGTACTGGATGGTGCAATATTATTACTAGTGCTGGATGGTGGAATCTTATTACTAGTGCTGGATGGTGGAATCTTATTACTAGTGCTGGATGGTGCAATCTTATTACTAGTGCTGGATGGTGCAATATTATTACTAGTGCTGGATGGTGCAATATTATTACTAGTGCTGGATAGTGCAATCTTATCAAAAACAGATTCACATTGGTGTAAGTGTATCTAACACTTGTCATATTCCAAATTGTTTGAATGCTGGATTTGAGAAGGGACTTGCAGAAATTCCTGACTGCTCGACCACTTTATAAATGATAAGGATATTGTTATATTGGTGTGAATGTCTGTCATCAGTTTCACAATCTGACCATTAAAATAAATAATTCATTTCAGAATTTGAGTATTTGGAAAAGTTTATATGCCAAGAGAAGAATTAAAATCACATGATTATATTAAGACAACAGTGCATGGAATGGAATGTAACAATTAAGGGGGAGATTAGAGAGCACACCAGCAACTTGCCTGATTTCTTATTTGTTCCAATTCATGCAGATCACCAAGATTTTGAAGAATGTTGAAAATTGACATTGCGAATTCCTAAACTTATGTTGTCATTCATCGGTCCACTATGGTGAAATTTCTCAATGTTCATCTTTGTTGTTTTCAGATAAACAAATATGCATTCTCTGGTGGTGGTGCCACTGTGGAAGAGCACAAAGAAAAGGGAGGCAACTGTGATGTTGATGTAGCATTCCAGTATCTGACATTTTTATTGGAAGATGATGAAAGATTAGAGCAGATACGAAAAGTCAGTTCAAATATAGATTCTAATTAATCCTCGCACTGATTAATCAAAAAATTTACTACAGAATAACAAATTTTGATTGATAATAATATTCGGTCCCTTGATATTAGGATTCTTCATTGTTAATTACTCCAATAGATTATGTACAGTACATGAATTTGATTAATATATGTATTCTTATCTGGCTTATCTCTGTGTCTGAGGTTTTACATGTTACAGGGGCCATGAATTATTTTACACTGCTTCTTTGTCTTGTGTTGGATGAGGAATTACTGTTGTAAGTCCCCTTGGATTATTGTGACTTCTCCGTTGTAGGAATACACGAGTGGTGAGTTACTGACTGGCTATTTGAAAAAGGAGTTGATAGGGATCCTCCAACCCTTGGTCACAGAACACCGGGAACGACGACAGAAAGTAACTGAGGAAGAAGTAACGCAGTTCATGACGCCACGCAAACTAAAATTTGACTTTTAGGAAATAAGAAGAAACTTTGTAACTTATTGGTGGCTAAAATATTTAATATCATAATGTTTTATAATTATCATTTATATTCGTTCACATGTATGTAATAGTGGAGTACTTGATCCATGTCTGTGGGCTGTGGTAAATGTTTTAATGTAACGCTAACTCCCATAAATGTTGAGTGAAACCTAGGATCAGCCCAATTAATATATCTGAGTACCGTACCCTTCAAATGTACGAGAAATATTCTTCAAAATGTCATTCAATCACCCCATCATTTCCTAGGTGTCAAATTACTTGTAGTAGAATTATTATAGAATTGACGGTGAAGCTTGATTATGGGAGATGGTCTGTAGTTATCTGTACGAAATGTGAGTAATGCTCATCACTATATTTCCATGGGTATCGTACCCATGTATGTTATACTCAAATACATGGACAATAAACCTCAACCATGATGATGATGTATCCCTCTTTCAGTCACGTGATGAATTGTCATTAATTTTCAAACGCACAGTTCAGGTGTCCGTAAGGCGTGAAGTTCTGTACGTAACCAGACATGCAACTAGGACATGTTTGTTCGGCTGTCAAGTTCTGTATGTAACCAGACATGCAACTAGGACATGTTTGTTCGGCTGTCAAGTTCTGTATGTAACCAGACACGCAACTAGGACATGTTTGTTCGGCTGTCAAGTTCTGTATGTAACCAGACACCTTAGGACATGTTCATTTGGCTGTCAAGTTCTGTATGTAACCAGACACCTTAGGACATGTTCATTTGGCTGTCAAGTTCTGTATGTAACCAGACACCTTAGGACATGTTCATTTGGCTGTCAAGTTCTGTATGTAACCAGACACCTTAGGACATGTTCATTTGGCTGTCAAGTTCTGTATGTAACCAGACACACTAGGACATGTTCATTTGGCTGTGCCAGTCCAGACTTTCATGTTGGCAATTAAATTGATGTCATGTTATATGAAGGAGGTGGCAGGTTAATTGGATAGCATTATGATCATCCTCACCTGCCAGGCATGGCCATACAGTGCATCATGGGATGGAAGGGGGATCAAACATCATCAGGTTTCAGGCCTGTTAACAGCCATTTTCTTTTCATTTCTTGGTTTACCGAATCTCTTGACTAAAAAAATATACACTCATTTTCATGTTTTCCCCTCTGTCAACTCCTTTTTATTTTGCCAGACTTTAAATTGTAATAGTCAGATTTCATTATTTTCTTTTTTACATTTTTTAGATATTTTTAATAACAAACAATGTGAATCAATAATAAAGACTACAGTCCAGTGGGAAATGACCAGAAAAGGTAGACAAACTAAATCTCCTGCTCAGAAATTTTCCTTGAGGTGATGGATGAGACCATCTATTATGTCTATTCTCACCTCCCACTCGACATTTCCTCATAAAATTTACATAAACCAAGAATAAAAATAAAACTAGCTTTTACCCAACATTTTGCTCTAAGATAACTAGTCCATGCATAGAGAAGTTTCATTCGTGTTCAAAACATGTCATTTGAATTATTTTTTCAGTCTCGGTGAATGTATGTATATATATATATATATAGTCTCAAAATTCTTAGGTCATAGGATGACATTTACTTTATCTTTTAGGAAATTGACAATAATCAAACAATGTTCAGTCAAGATTCAACAGATTAGTATATAATTCTTGTTGAGTTTCTATACTACTCTTTGCAAAAGATGATAAATATTGAATATTGATGAGCAGTGTGAGAATATATTGAGTACAATGTCAGAAGTAACTTTAGTCCAATAGGATTATATAACTAATTTATTCTAATCTATGTAATGTCCATATATGGTAAATCCTATCCTAATTCTATCAGTCCAATATTGTGGACAAAATTCAATCAATCGTCATAATACGTTGTAATAAATTTGATCACCCTCTAAAATCATTAAAAAACCGTAAACGATATTTGTGTGTATTTTTGGAAGACATCTTTCATTTGCAGTAAGATTCTCCACAAGTGTTTTCTTCTTCTTAATTATAATATGCATGTTGTCCAACGAGCTCGTATATTACGAAAATGAGTTCAGTCGATCTGTTATGTTCTGAAAGCTGTGCGATATCTTCAGGTTATGAATTGATAGCAAACTTTGGATATACCTTATGTATATCCCTGTTTATGTTGGGGGTCAAATGGCCAAGATCACTATCATCCAAATCGTGGAAATCATTAAAGACTGTGATTTTAACTGTCTCGCTGATGGGGGCCACACGTAGTGGCCGCAGTGTAGTGTGCTGCGGGCCCACCATGTGGGCCTGCAGTATTCGTGATGATACAAGTTTTGGAATTATTATTTTTATTAAAATTATGTTAAAAACCCAATAAGATATATGATATTTTGTAAGCGAAGTTCACAATCTTTGAATGGAGCTTTTTATCAATCAGCAGAAAAAAATGGGAGGAGAAAGTACGATAATTAAAAAAAAAACGGAGTAAATTTAGAAAAAATGAACACTTTTAGATGCACAAATGCTAAACAAGTTAGCAGCGCAACAGTTAATGACAGTCTGTTCGTCCGTCTGATAACATTCGTTGTCTGCGAGGTAGAACATGTTCAGGAATTGTGATCAGTTTTTCAGATATACCTAAAATTCATAACAAAATAGACACTTATTGAATCTCCCTGTCTGCCTGTCTGTCCATCCGCCTGGCAGTCATTAGCGTCTCGATGTAGATCTCTCATCCAGTTCCAGAATATGGATTGTCCAAACTTTAGGTAAACCAGGACCAAAAACATATTGATTTTGAGGTAAGGCCAGGGTCATCAAAGTCCCAAACAAGGTGACTTGGTGGAGTTCGGGGCCATTCAAGTATTACGTTCGCAAAAAAATGATTTTTAATCCCCCCCCCCCCTTCCATATGCAAAATTTAACCCAGCATACATAGGAAAAAATTCGGATTTTTAGACCCCCCTCGCTGAGTAGGTAATACTTGGACTGCAAACTCACATAGCTGAATGTGATTCTAGTGCAGATTATTGTGAAGTGTGTGCCGATTGGTTGTCTGCTCAGATAGTAGCCTACTGTGGTCTGTCAGGGTCAGTATATGGTGCATAAGCATCAGTGATCAATAGAGATAGAGTGGATCTACTCCCTTACCCAGGCATGCCAGGTCGTTGAGTAGAGTGAGTGAGTGAATATGACTTGTCGCTTTCAACAATGTTTTAGACATTTTTTTTCACACCTGGAATTAGTCGCCACTTATGACAAGCTGTCTGCGAAGCTGAGGCCCTTAATTCTTTCTGTGACCTGAGGTGTGCACAGTAACACTGCAGTTCAATCCCTGGAGGCTGGCAGGGTAGGGGACAATTTGAGGACTAACAATTTGCCATGATCTTCAAGTCCATACTACATTTTAGTCATGTCTTCCAGATGTTTGATCACAAATATTAAATGTGGTTAACTGTGCGGGCATGTTTTGAAGCTCCATGGGCTCTTGTTACCTCTCTGCCAATTTTGGTCATGTCCGTCATCAAGGTTATAAAATCTCTTGAAGAACAATTAAAAGCTGGCTCTCCGAATTTATGCAACAGTTGAAGCATAATTAAACCTATAGAAAGTGAGAGGTCGAGGTCAAATCACATGCTTAAGATAGATCCAATGACATTTGCATCTTTCTTGAATGATTATAGCTAGTCTTAATTTATACAACATAGCCATCAGATTGAGTGTGATTTAACGTGGATTATTTCAATGATACCACACTGTTTGGGTTCTATTCGTTTTCACACTCAGAAATCCCACCGTGACGGGTGCCCTAGTCAGTTGCCTTTTATGACAGGCTGTCTAAGGAACTGGGATGTGTACAGAGACACCCCAGGTCAATCCCATGACCCTGGAGTATGCACGACACCCCATGTTAATTACATAGAAGTCCCATAGCGTCAGATGCATCTGCTTATTAACCAGAACTTAATCCCAACAGTTCAGCTCCTGTTTTGAGCTGATTGACCTATTTTCATTGTCTAATAAATCTTGCTCATGACGGAGCTGAATCATTCGAGCTAATGTACATTTCAATCAAAATAAAGGCTCCAAGAATTACTTCCTGGCTTGTTGGATTTATTAAAAATATATTGCTTGTATTGGAAATGTGTGTCTCATGGTTTCTCATCACATTGGGCAAATAGCTCTCAGCATTTCACCCCATCAACAATAACCAAGACTGTCAATCTCCTGTTGAAAAATGTACAAAACTATTAGTTTTAAAAGTATTTTAATGTAATGTTCAAATAAATTAAACAAAATTCAGATCTAAGTTTTGTATAAACATGATAAACATCCACACAAGTGGTGTGAACCCATACTGAAAATAGGACATTGCTATTAACTAACAGGATAAGTGGTATGAACCCATACTGAAAATAGGACATTGCTATTAACCAACAGGATAAGTGATATGAACTCCTACTGAAAATCGGACAATGTTATTAACTAACAGGATAAGGAGATTATGGCACAATTATATTGAGCAAGAAGATATCTGCCTGAATGTAAATGAGATGGTTACACAAGGAAATTAAATTACCCTGAATATCAAACACTACATACACATATACCCTACAGGGGTCCCAGCCAAGTTTGATAAAAAAAATATAGGAAAAATAGGATTTTTTTTCATAAAAAATAGGAGGAATTTTTAACATGAAAAAATAGGAAATATAGGAGATACAGCTTAAATTTTCACTTTATTTCTGCTTGACATACCTATTTACATTCAATTGTGGCCTCCTCCTCCCCTTCAGCCACCCTATCCACCCAAATTTTTAATGGGGATGATATTACACCAGACATAGTAAGTTGTTACTTCAACAAGTCTGATTGAAAAGAGATCTACAAAAACGTTCCTCCTCTTGCCTTGATACTATGTATATCTGGGCTCAAGAGTTAGATCCTGTGACCTCCAGGCAGATATGGGTCAGTTACGAGGAGACACTCTGTCTGGCCGGTCTCACTACAGCCCAGGGGTCAAAGGTGGAGCAGTTATGATAATGTCATCTTATAATTAACTTCTTTCATCATGCCCATATTTTATTCTCTAGAAACCATGATATTAGATTTACATGAATATGATTTAGATGTATCAATCATTTGAAGACTAAACTCTCAAGATATTTATTTTCTCTGTTCTCAAGATCAACCTGTCATCCAGATGCCACTGTTGTGTTAGTTTGGCGTTCCTAATATACATCCACACATGAGGGAGAAACTCTATCATTGATGAACACCAAAACATACTCATTGCTGTCCGCGACGAGGCAGAGGGGGAAGCATTTTACAGCTTACTATGTCTGGTGTAGCCTATAACACAACACATTATAAATTAACTTATAATACAGGATATTATCATTCTAAACAGGTAGCAATGAATGACACAAATAAAACTTGAACATATCCTTTCTATATCATACATAAAGTGACTAGTGGACTCCCAGCATGGATCAGCATCTGTATTGAGGTTTGAAATCAGTTTTCCAAGTCAGGGGTAGAATAAAATGTTACAATGGGAATTAAAGATTACAAATGTGTATAAAATGCGGGACGTTGAAGGCAAGGCCATGCTTCTTCTGTCTTCTAAATCAATGATGTACGAAAACACCTTCTGTGCTGGTAACATCACAGCTACCAATTTCCAATCTGTCACTTGCCATTTCCAGTCATCAGAACATTGACATCATCCACCTTCGAAGACTGCCAGCATACAAGATGGTAGATGAATGAAGAATGCGAAAATCACCCGTCTGGGAAATATCTGTTACCAACAGTGCGCGTAAATATGTGACATGTATTTTTTGTAGCAATATGGGGGAAAAAATAGGAAATATAGGAATTTTTTCCAAAAAATAGGAGATTTATAGGATCCTATAAAAAAATAGGAAAAAATAGGAAATATAGGAGGACTGGGACCCCTGATTAGAACCTTCTAACTATCTGACAAAATGAGTCGACAGCTTTTGTGTAAAGATGACTGATTGAAGCAGGAGTTCCTTGTTTCAATGCATATTTCTTAGATATTCCTTTTGCAGATTAACTATAAAAATAAATAAATTGAACCGGGAATAATGAGTATATTATTGTATCATCAATCCGATGATTGTAAAATCTATGAGCAGGTTTATATGTCGATACAACAAAACTGGCTAACAACACTAAATGTAGACCATTATATACATGTATAAAAAAGTCCCTATACTCTTAAAATGTCCTGGAGAGCATCACTAAACCATATGAACAACATCTGCAATATAGTAAATATACTATACAGCCGGGCAATATTATGATAGTGGAGTATCTATCTGTGAATAATTTAGAGCAGTACAAAATGTCAGAACGAATTCAGTTTAGAAATACATGTATCGAGATCAAGTAGACCATGCACAATACATGTATCAAGATCTACTCTTGAAAACTTATGTTATATAATGTACATGTACATTCAATGTATTTTGTTTGGAAACGCAAATAAAATTCAACCTTGATATGTGGGAAAAGTTCAGGAGATTCTGTCCAAAAATATTACTGTCAAACAACATGTAGAATATCTTCTCAGATGTTCATCAGATGTAAATTGTTTGTGCTAAGTCTTTTACCATATCCCGTGTAGTACATCTTGGTCTTATAACCAAACCAGTAACATTAATTCTACAACTTCCATTGGCCGACAGTCTTATAAATAACCAAACCATTAAGACGGAGTGAGTGAATAAGATTTAACGTCGCTTTCAACAATATTTTAGTCATACGAAAATGTTTGGGTCCTATTGCTTTTCACACCTGGAACCCGTGGGGTTCCCTAGTTAATCACCTCTTATGACAAGCTGTCTGAGGAGCTGATTCCCTTATTTCTTTCTATGACCTGGGGTGTGCTGTATGACACCCCAGGTGCCCAATAAGATAGATTCTACAACTTCCACCATGCTGACAGTCTTATAGACAAACCAATAAGACTGATTCTACAACTTCTATCATGATGACGGCCTAATGATCGATACCGGTAAGACTGTGCACTGTACTAGAATATTTTTGACCGAGTTGAGATTCTGAAAATTCGAGTTGTACTGTTCATTCATGAAGAAACTGTGGTCTAACTAGTTACCACCTGAAAATTGAATGTTGAGTTATATATTATTGGTAGTTAAATATTATTGGTCACCGAGATGAAATCTATCCGTATCTCAAGAGTATCGGTCAGTTTGATTAATGTTGATGCAGCCTTATTGTTTATGAGAATTATCTTTCGCAGTATTACCTTCAAAACATTTTTGATGGATGTATCTTTCGCGAACACGACATCAGTCTAGTAAAAACAAATATAAAGACGCGATTTTTGATGTCAGCTACTGTATGAACCAGGTAACCTATCTGATGTGACTTTTACAGTGGGATCTCGGTTTGAATGTATCAATCATTGGGGGTCTCTCTGATCTATGAATCGAGCTAGTGAAAACAATAGGCAGCTTGTATGATCTAGGCTAATGACAAGCCTTTAAACCATTCAACCATTGGCGTAATCTATCTACCTATTATAATCCGTGGCGTGTCCTCCTACTCCGCTTTACTCACTGCACAGCGGGTCGCATAGGTGTGGCGCAGGATAGGTTGGGGCGAGAGACCTAGGGTTTTCACTACCTGAGATTCCATGGGCCAGGCTTGCACCCTACAGTAGAATGGGTAGTGCGCGATGAGTAGTATAGAAAGGGCATGCGATCTCCCTATCAGTATAATAGGATTGTTATCTGATTACAGTACAGTACTGTATCAATATACTAAGATTGTTTTTTAAATGATATCCAGGAGGACTGTGAAGGTTTCTGTGGATAAAGAGGAATTTCTGTCAGCTCCTCTCCCCAATCCTCTGTCTCACTAAGTCTGCTGACTTTCTCAGATGTCTCTGTAGAGTGTTTGATCTGACTCTGTTTTGACCGTTTAACCTTAGGTGTACCATGTACAACTGTAGATTTAACACGAGTCAGATCTGCACTGTTGTCCTGTGTCTCCACACTAGTCTTGTTGTCTGTATCTGTAATATCTCCTGTATTCATCATATCATCAGTGAGCGCTGCTAGAGCTTCAGATCTTCCTGGCTCCTCTGTCGGTTTTGTCTCGGATTTTGATACGAGGACTGAATGTATTTTCACCTCAGTTTGCTGTACTGTCTGAGCGGGAGTTGTGTCCCCTAGTTCACTAAGGACTTCACTCTCCTGATCCTCGAAGTCTCCCAGACTTGTCTTGATAGCCTCGACTGTGCTCCTGTGTACTTTGTTCTCACTCAGTACCAGACGTTTTAACCTGACTGGGTAATTCTGTACTAAATGTAGGAAGAGCTGCAACAAGAAAAGAATTAGTATAAAGTATACTTTGATGATAGAATATAAGAATTAGTATGTATACAGTACACTTTGATGATAGAATATAAGAATTAATATACAGTATACTTTGATGATAGAATATGAGAATTAGTATAAAGTATACTTTGATGATAGAATATAAGAATTAGTATACAGTACACTTTTAATGATAGAATATAAGAATTAGTATACAGTATACTTTGATAATAGAATATAAGAATTAGTATACAGTATATTTTGATGATAGAATATAAGAATTAGTATAGAGTATAGTTTGATGATAGAATTAGTATACAGTATACTTTGATGATAGAATATAAGAATTAGTATACAGTATAGTTTGATGATAGAATATATAGGTATTGAGAGTACATGTACTTGTTGGATTGTAGTGTACTACAAACTGTACCATCCTACTGTTTCTATGCTGCCATAATAAGAGTGTTTGATGGAAGCTTTCAGAATATATGGATTAACACCACCTTTCAGGATATATCAGGTTATGGGTTTGGGCAATGCTTGGTGTAGGGCAAAGCTGGCAAGGGGAGGGGGAGTGGGGCACATACAATCTGGGACAATAGACTATCATTGCCAACACAGATTCATCAAGAAATATAGAGTGAGATTATTATAGAGATATATTTAGATCATACACATTGGGCTATATACCCTAAGGTTCGCTAATCTTCGGGCATCTGCAGCTTCCCATCTGGCATGTCTGGGCTTAATTTATACAACTTTTCAGATTTGTTAGGGCTATATGGTCGATAAGTCCCAGAAAAGTTGGACCATCATAACAAAACTGAAGGAACAAGTTCTTGCTGACCACCAGTTTCTAAAGCGTACCTTAGCCGTGTGTTCAGTGAGCCCAGTACCCTCCAGGTCCAAGACTTCTATCCTACGATTAGCTGCCAAAGCCACAGCGAAGCAGCCTGCTCCATAGTCTCCCAAGGTGTTATAGTCTACATAGAGGGACTTGAGCATACTACTGGCTCCTATAGCCATGGCTAGTTTCGCCCACCCTCTAGCTGTTACTCCTGAATTACCACTTAGAGTGAGATCCTGTAAACCTATAACAATCCAAAGGTAAAGGTTAGAGGACAGGACATTCACAAGTGTTACATGTAGCTATTACTCTGAAAAATCAACATTTGAACAAGCAACTTCAATCACAAATTGATTTTCGTGAATTAAAGAGAATATTCTGACCAGTACAATGCAATGTAGATTTCCAGTCTATCCGTCATGTATGATACGTCAATCCCTTACAACATGGGAACTACGTTTGGGGAACCATTCAACCAAGTATTGAAAAGGAGCAAGTATATTGCACGTATACTGTACCTGATTGACGGTATCATACATGACGGACCTACCAGATTTCCACTGGGACAATTATAGTTACAGATAGAACTAGTTAAGGTGAAGAAATATAGGTTTTGTTAAAATACCCCATATACTAAACAACTGATTTGATTTTTGTATTTCACCTGGTTTGGCTCCATTTGGGGGGAGTAGGTCACAAATTGCTTCTATTCCGTCATCACCGAATGCACTGTCACCCAGGTCAAGGGAGATAATCTGGGGATGTTGAGACAAGGCCTGGCAGATCACCTGAACTCCTTCATCCCCCAGTTTATTTCCATGCATGCTAAAAACAGAGATGATAAATTACCTGAAGATATATTTATTTATTGCAAAAGGCCAACTGGCCCATGAGCGAAACCATACAAGAACATGATATACAGATGACGAAGTGGCAGTCATAGACTAAATACATGATACAGATATCAGACCGGTTTACATATCTGCAAAATACTAATCAGTAAAACTGAGGTTAACATTTGTGTTTGGGAGGAAGTCGTTTAATTAAGGTCCATAAAGACACACATTTCTCACTTTGAACGATTTTGTAATAAACAGTGACACATTTTTAATAACAGTCACCGAGTCAGAAGTGATTAAACTAATTAATTTTTCATAAGTCGGGTGCCTCCAGTAATACTCTGGTATATACCGTTCACGGTGCATATCATACAGAGGGCAAATTAAAATGAAGTGCAGTTCGTCCTCTAACAGGTCACACGCAGAGCATTTCCTTTCTTCTAGTGGAGTTTTAATGGGCCTTTTCCATCTACCCATCTCAATTTCTAATCGGTGGGATGATGTACGAAATCTAGTAAAAGCAGTTCTCATAGCTTTGGTTACCACAATGTCTAAGTATGGTTGAAAACGAAAAGTGCTTATATGTATGTAAAATCTGGCTCTGCTAGACAACTGCAAACGAGCATGCCAATTTTGAACAAAATTGTCATTTAGCCTCTGTCGTATAAGAGATAGAAAAGCAGTAACGCTGCCAACAGACTGGTCTTCCCAGGCATGGAATAAACCTAAGCGGCCTAATAGATCTCGCAGCAGGGTTGCCCAACTTTTCCTGTTTGGATGATCAATTGATTCTGCCAGTAATACTCTATAGACCCGGTTAATGTACTTCCTTTCACTTGATGCAATTACTTTCAACCAAAATTTAACAATAATATATATTCTGCGTGTGATCATTGATACCCTACCTAACTCACCATACACAAAATCATTCTGTGTACATTTCTTAACCCCAAGAATTGTTTTACAGTATTGTAAGTGAATACGTTCTATATGGTCTGCTGTCGCAAAACCCGAAGATAAGATAATCTTTATTTAATGTCCGTACAATTTAAGAGGCTCGAACCATTAGCTTTAAGCTATTCATCAACATAAATAATAAAAACATTAACAGAGATGATGATGAAGACAATAACAGATTGCCAGTAATTAATTTGTCTTTATCCCTGACAATATGCTTCAAATGAAGGTCATTCTCACACTATTTACTTATTACAGACAGATTGTACAATTACACAGTAATCTCCCTCTGACACGTATGAGCTACTCATCATTTTGTTTATTCAACACTTTCATGACCATAATATTTCTAGCTTTGTGCAGAGTGTCAAAAAAGTTATCTCTCTCAGTAAATACATGTACTGTATATGAGGAAATGCAGCTCATACTGGGAAGTTTACTTGTGTAATTGTACTTGTAATCTCTAGTTTCTAGGATGATATACACATGACACGCCTATAACTCTGGTCATTCCATGTCTCAATCATACCTTTAAATTCCTTGAAATCCTATTATTTGATATTCGGAATTTATATACGGGTAGGTTAATATTTATCAAAAAGTATGTGGTGATATATGGTATACAATAAGCTAATAATATGAGTAGCTTGTAGTATATATAAAACAGTTGTTGACTGTACAACACCACCGTGGGTGCCAGTATATATCTTTTCAGTTTCAACCACATTACATATTACTCAATAAATGACCATACAAAGTACATTCAGCAAATACCGGTACCAATGGTAGCTAGAGCCCACTATGATCACCAAACATGTACCTTAAACCAGACATTGGTAGCCTAGATTTATCAGAGGCAGTGAATGCCCCCCCACCCCAACTAGTATCACAGGACTTTGAGACTGTGCATTTACTGATAGTCTCAAGTGGACTTACAATAATATTTGCAATGATCTGTTCCTAACCAAAGCCTGTGCCACCAGCTCCACACGAAATCGGTCATTCACAAGGCCCAAGTTCAAGTTCAGTTGCAGAATAGATTTACAAAGGCCAACAGCTTTCATCAATTTCTTGAATTCCCTATCCCCAACTTTACAATCTCGCAATGAGAGAAAGCGAATGCCATGATTTTCAAGTGAGGAGCAGATGTCTTGAACTTCTGGGGGACTCAGCATTTCTCCCGTCATCTGTATCGTACCCGATCCCATCAACATGATTGTTGTTGTTGTTGTTGTTGATTCTGTCCGGCGACGACAACGCCCACTCTCCACTCCCCCTCTCTCATCAGCTATGGGCACTCTGCACAGAACAAATCGTCGGATTTAGATGTGTTGTTATAGTTGTGGTTACCCGCTCCATTTATATCGATTTTCTTCATAAAACCATGGAACAGGTGTTCTCAGCAGCTCCCCAAAATATCCCGGAAGTGGCCTGTTGCTACAAACACTGCGTCCGGTGAAATAGCTGCTAGGGCCTAATGATGCGATTGGTTAAAATGGATGATTTTCGCAAACGTTCTTCAGTGATAATAAGATAGTTTTAGCAGGTTGACGTTTTCCACTTTTCGTTGTTGAACTTTTTTGAGGAAATAGTTTTCGTAGTCTTGCTCCAGCTGCAATTTTATTTGATGGTAGTATCTATTCTTCTGAAACTTAGTCATGTTTTTTTATATCACCAGTTGCCAAGTTCGCCGCATTCTTGAACTTGGCCACTGTTGTTTTCCAGTTCTGGTTACCAGAGGCATAAGCATCTTTAAGAAGTTTATTTTGTGTGTTTTGGAGTCGGTCGTCCAGACCTTAATTAAGCCTATTCTATTATATAACTGTGAAATATGGGGATTAGAGGAAAAACTGCTCAAGAACACACAAAACTTCTGGATTAGCATTGAAAAACTAAATAAAAACAAATTCAGAACAAATTCAACTAAAATTTTGTAAAATGGCCCTCGGAACTTCTCGTCGGGCACATTCCCTTGCATGCCGAGCAGAACTTGGACTTTTCCCCCTTCACTTCGACATCCTCATGGCTACTCTGAAATACGACGACCGACTCCAAAACACACAAAATAAACTTCTTAAAGATGTTTATGCCTCTGGTAACCAGAACTGGAAAACAACAGTGGCCAAGTTCAAGAATGCGGCGAACTTGGCAACTGGTGATATAAAAAACATGACTAAGTTTCAAAAGAATAGATACTACCATCAAATAAAATTGCAGCTGGAGCAAGACTACGAAACCTAAGTTCCTCAAAAAAGTTCAAGAGCACACCCAATCTGATAAACTAACTCTCCTCTCAACCATATATGAAGAATACAAATTGCAGGATTACCTAGAAAATATACAAAACCCGGATCATAGACGAACAATAACAAAACTACGAATCAGCTGTCACAAACTCGAAATAGAGACCGGTAGGTATAAAAACACCCCAAGATGTGACCGGATCTGTCGCTACTGTACCGTACCCAATATGTGGTAGAAGATGAAGTACACTTCTTGCTATACTGTCCTCGACATAACAAACACAGAGATTATATAAACCAAATTATCCACAGTAACCGACTCCCACCCCATCCGGAAATTATAAAAGTTAAATCTATATTAAATCCCCACAGAGACAATGCTTCAAAAATAGCAAGACGGGTACACCAAATGTACCAGTCAAGGCTCAGCCTTAACCCTCCATCAAAAAACCGGCTGGACACTTCTTAATTAGAGTTTATACATCAACACACTGGCAACTCCTATGTTATGTCCTAGAATTCCTACTAACCCACACTGTTGGTTCAAACCATACTAACTAATAATTACTACGTTGCTATAGTACCATAGTAATTATATTGTTTTGTTTGCCATACTTGTACTATTTTACGAGTCGTGCAATAAACACATTGTATTGTATTGTATTGTATTGTTTCGATGTTGAAGTTAGCCAGCATCTAAATCATGTAACAGTAGCCTAGATATAAATGAGAAGTTTACAGATCAATTTACTACCGGTATACAGAATCAGAATCAGTTTTATTGCTCTTTTTTGTCACACAGACTAAAGGCAAAATGACAGAAAAAGATATATGTGTGCAAATAAAACAATAACTAACTAACACGGCGAGTTTACATGCTACCTGTAATCGGGCATCTGCGGCAATACAGGAGGTATACATGCTGCGAATCCAGGACATTTCCCCCAGGGACATTTTCCCCAGTGGGCATTTCCCCCACCCTATATGTTTAGGTTATTTTGAACATAGTTTTTAAATAATTTGGCAAAAACATTTTTTTTTTTTTTTTTTTCTATAATAAAGATTTCCACATATGTTATACGATAAATGAGTCAAATAGTGATAAGATATTATACATATACGTAGTATATAGCAGTATTTATGCAGTCATTTTAAAACAATATAGCACATATATTTACAATAAGTTTTACGAAAAAGCACATTATATAGTATATAGCACATTTTTAAACAATATAGTGGAACACATAATGATAACATATAATATTCATGTACATAGTATATATTTCATGAATTCCACGAAATTTGTAACCAAAATGTAATTCCGTCACATAATTCAAAATTTCGATTATGTCATTCCTGGAAAATTTTGCCCACGTTGTTGACCAGTCATTCTCGCTCTATCACATTCAATCGATAATACGTGCATTGCCGGGCAAATTACAACAGAATTCATGAGTTGGGGTCTGTCCTCAGAATTTTTTAGACCGGATAAAATTGAAACTTGTAAAATAGGAAAAAAATCAACGCCTTAAAAAATGGACCAAAATGTAATTCCGTCACGCAGTTTTGCTTAACCACATTTATCAATTTGAAACTTTACTTGACAGAAATCCGATAAAATGTAGTCCAGATGCTCAGGATTCTAATAAAACATCACCTGAAATGAGAAACATTCGAGTTTTTATGGAGTATTTATGTAACCAACACGTCTTCATAAGGTGGTTACTTCACTGTAATTCCTGACGGGGTATTCGGATGTCACGAGATCAGCTACAAAACAGTGTATTTCCCCATTTTTCTCTCATCCTACACTTCTTAGTAATAGGGCTAAGAAAATGATATTCCAAACCAGATGTTACCATGGACGAGTAACAACAAGGGTTCACAAGAACTGAAAACATGGGTACCTTGTAATTCCATCACGCTGGAATTCATGATTTTAACATTTTAAAAAAACACTATATCACATAGTGGTGTAACGTGTACGAGCAGGACCAGTCGTGGTGTTTACGTGAAAACGAATCAATAACCGGGATTGCCCACTGGCATTCTGGCCGTCACCGTAGTTAGCCCCTTCACTAGTAGAGATCCGGGGATCGAAGAGATGATCACAACCCTACAAGGATGACTGACGCTGATGTAAAGGTCTATTATGGTATATTCTGCACAAATAGTATACGCGATTACAGATAATAGCGTAGAACCGCGTGGCTTAGACAGAATGTCTATGGAGATGTAACGTTATGCAGTAGAATAATATTTACATATATGTACAGACACTAGGAGAGTGTATGCAAATAAACTTGATGTTATATACAAATAATATAAGAGAGTGTGTGCATATAATTTGACAGTTACAGTTAGCCTTTAAATATGTATGGGTACGCGATAAGGGCGGCCTGGTTGCTGGCCCTTCTCTTCTGGGTATAAGGGCGGCCTGGCTGCTGGCCCTTCACCTCTCCCGTCACACGTAATCAAGGGCGGCCTGGTTGCTAGCCCTTTCCCCACACGATAACTGTATTTGCGACCCTCTGCGACCTTCTGCGACCCGGTCGCAACCCGTCTGCGACCTTCTGCGACCCGGTCGCACGTCGTCTTCTTCCGTCGTTGGAACGTTACGGCTGTAATGCTCTCTCAATATACGACACCCAGTCGTTGGAGCCTCTCCACGGATGTGGCAGCCCGTCGTCTTCTTCACCCCAAGTCGTCGGAACGTTACGGCTGTAACGGTCACTCAATATGTACCCCCAGTCGTTGGAGCCCCTCCACGGATGTGGCAGCCCGTCGTCTTCTTCACCCCCAGTCGTCGGAGCCTGACCCTAACTTGTCAGCTCACCAGTTTGCTTCCCGCACAGGTAGGTATAGCACGGCGTCTCAACCCTCACGGCTGCTGCGATCCGTCTATAGACACGACCCGTGGCTACCCAACTTCACGACGACCCTCCAGGTAAGAAACACGCACAGCTCGCGCCCTCTGTGGCCGTCAGGACAACTACTTGGGTATATATTGTGTTATCATTTCATCTGGTACCGATGTAGCATCACTACTGTCTGTAAACTGTCGATGGCGACTCTCTGCGACCCGGTCGCAAGCCTCTGCGACCCGGTCGCAATCCGTCTGCGACCTTCTGCGACCCGGTCGCAGGTCTGTCAGATTTCACGGTTTATCGACGTTTCTCGGGAGAAGAAGCCCGTCTGTGCTGTGCCTTGTCTTTTCTGTACTGTCTGTAACCTTTGTGGTCTCTTTCGCACCCGTCCAGCGTCTATGCGACCGTCTGCGACCTTTCTGCGACCTTCTGCGACCCGGTCGCAGAGCTCTCCGATTCCACGATTTATCGACGTTTCTCGGGAGAAGAAGCCCATCTGTACTGTGCCTTGTCTTATTATTACGCGGATTATGGACGCGGATATTCTCTAATGGACGACGGCTGGATTATGAATGACGGACTAGACGCTTGTAATTTGCTGTACTGGCTGCAATATCTGTGGCCTCTTTCACACCCGTACAGCGTCTAAGCGACCTTTCTGCGACCTTCTGCGACCCGGTCGCAGACCTAACGGGCTGCACGATATGTCGTCGAATAACGATAGGAGTGATTGGCTCTATTATCTCTGTATTTATAGTACATTTGCATATAATCGGAGGATGGAGGGAGTCCCTTATTACCGTCATATACCGCTTCACGACCGATGACACCGACACATAAATAGTACTGACCACGTCCCAGTGCCCGGGCTGTTCAGCAAAACAGTGCCGATATCATACAATCTACTGGTATTGACCTATATCCTTATTCTATACTGACGTCTGACCATGTTTACCGGAATGTGCTACGCGGTAATACATGTCATGTTACAGTATTATAGAATACCCCCAGACTACAATAAACACGCCAGTCGGTCTTCCCACTCTGTCGTGTTCCCTATACTATAGTACAACACACAAACACGGTTCCACACGGTTCCAAGTGCGCCAAAACCACACAATTCAGGCTGTACCTGGCGTGCTTTCTCCAGCTCTGTCTTTTTGGTCTGCTCCCGCTTGAAATGTCTGCACCTGTATATATAGTGTTTGCACTCTCCGCACCCGAAAAGTCCCCACAGGAAGTTTCCTCGCGAACGGAGACGTTTCGCCTGCAATGAAAGATCGTCTCTCACAGCGAAATTACAGTTCATAGTCCATAAACTAGAACTGCATCCCAATATAGAACCTGTAGAAAATATTCCACGTAAATAGCAACTCCTATCTTGCTCTGGTAAGCGAGAAATACGGGGGACTCCATTTCCGTACACTGCCTTGTTCCTCGCTGACGATACATGTCAAGGTCGTTCCCCGCATTCCATTTGGGTCACCCTCCATATTCAAACTGTTCTCTACACAAACGGTTAACCGTTACACTGCCCCCGCCTTTCCAAATCATGACGTCCTCGTCATGGTCGTTCCTGTTCCACAGTCCAGGGTAGTTCTACAGTTCCAGTTGTACAGTTCGAATCAATCGAAACAAAACTCCTCGCCAATTACTGGCCATCAGGGCCGGCGAAATTACAAGGTGGCCGTCCTCCGGCGGTCTGGCCGGGCCACCACGACATTAGGTCCAGTAGGTTTCCCTCCAGGTCCGTCGCGGACGGGCGTATTGTAGGGTTTCCGTCCGCTGTCCTCGCGACCCCCTTCCCGCTCTGGTACCTGGAGGGGTACACAGGATTACATGGGCGGCTAGCAGAGCCGCCCCACGACATTAGGTCCACTGGGCTGCGTGCTCAGTTGGAAGGGTCGGGCTTCCCCCTTTTACGGTACACGGGCTGGGACGTCAGCACGTAGTCGTGCAACCTGCGAGGCCTGACCATTCGCCGACCGCGGGTCGTCGTCACGTGTGTAGGGGCTGCCTCAACCTCGGCCACTTCCTCGGGCGCGTCTTCCAACTCGCTATCCGGCGTCCCCCGCGGCTCCAGCTCAAATTCGGCCTGCCAGGCCGGCTGTCGGATGACGCGTCCACTCCGGCTCGTCTGGGGCTGGCCTATGGGTGGCTGCACGGCTACCGGGTGGGTCAGGGCGTAAGGCTCTGCGTGGGCCGGTTCCGGCCCCTGCTGGTCGCCGCCGTCGTCACTGCCGCTCTCTGACGCTGTATCGTCACGCTCCACGTCCAGCCGCGGATAACACGGTTTGATCCGGTCGACGTGCACGACATGTCGCCTCCCGTCGTCACTCCGGATCCGGTAGGTAACGGCCGACAACGCCGCCTCCACCACAAATGGTCCCAGCCACCGGTCTCGAAGCTTCCGAATCTGCCCTGGTCGGGTCACTACGGTGTGCAGATAGACCTGGTCCCCGGGGACGAATCTTTGGGCCTTGGCCTTCAGGTTGTACAGACGCTTCTGCCATCTCAGGGCCTTCCCACTATTTTCCCTCCCATCCTCGTGAACGTCGACTAAGTGGTCACGAAGGGCCCCGACCCACGGCACTGGCTCCGTCCTCTCACTTGGGGGAGCTCCGACTGTCAGGTGAGCTGGTAGAGTCACCTCCCGGCCAAACGTCATCATATTCGGCGTATACCCCGTTGTCTCGTGTGCGGCTGCACGGTACGCCATCAGCGTCAGTGGAATATATACATCCCAATCGTCGGGGTGGCGGGCGGCACTAGCATGAAGCATCTGACTCAGGGTCCTGTTGAACCTTTCAACTTGTTCGTTAGACTGCGGATGGTACGCCGTCGTCCGCGCCTTCTTCATGCCGAGAATCCGACACATCCCCTCGAACACTTTGCTCTCAAAGTTCCGCCCCTGATCCGAGTGTATCAGGGAGGTACACCGAACCTGACAGTCGTCGGTCCACACAAAGCTCTTCTCCTTCTGGGTAAGTTGATGCAGGGGCGCTGCCACGGTCGCAAAGTCTTTCACGAACCTTCGATAATAGCTACATAATCCGAGGAAACTCCGTACCTCGGTCTGGGAGACTGGGGTGGGCCAGTCTCTCACAGCCTGGACTTTCTCCGGCTCCGTCTCGATACCAGCGCCGGACACGACGTATCCCAGGTAGGTGACTTTTCGGGCGCCAATGACACACTTGGAGGGTTTCAACTTAAGCCCGTGAAGCTGTAGTCTCTGGAACACCACCTCCAAGTTGGCCAGCATCTCGATAAACGTCTTCCCGAATACGATGATATCGTCGAGATAAATGAGGCAAGTCTCGTAGTGCAGACCGGCCAATACCGCTTCCATCAGGCGTTCGAAGGTTCCCGGGGCGTTGCACAGCCCGAACGGCATAACGCGGAACTGGTAAAGGCCTTTCCTGGTAGCAAACGCGGACTTGCTTCGGTCTTCAGGCGCCAATTCAACTTGCCAGTATCCGGACATCAGGTCTGTTCCCATATCCGGCGGCTGATCAAGGAGATAGATGCTCCGGAGTCCACCCAGCACATCACCTTCACCGGCCCGATAGACGCGGGTAGGTATATCCCTAAGCTTCTCCATGGTTATGAAGCGCAGGCTTCGGTTCCTGGGGCTTTGGTGGGTTCCCGAACCCGGACGATCGTCTCGGGGGCGGAGAGGGTAAACGCCTAGGGCACACCGCCCTAAAATGGCCGTCTTCTCCGCACCTCCAACATCCCCGGCGTGGTTGTCGTCCCGTCCTCTGCTCCCGCCTTGAACTTGAGCGTCCCCGTCCCGGAAAGCGCCTCTTATATTCTTCCATCAGGGTAGCAATCTCTGCTCGAAGTCGGGCCTGCGCGTCCTCATCATCCTCAGGAACGTCAGCCGGTATGTCTTCTCCTGCAGCGGCTCTGGCCGTGGGATCGGGACGTCGATGCTGGGCGTCCTGGAAGGCCTCTACCTCCACTGCGGCATGTACAGCCTCGTCTAGGGACTTCGGGCGGCACTGCCAGACTTTAAACCGTAGGTCTTCTCCAATTGCCTCAAAAAATTGATCACGGGCCAGGGTATCTTGGACCTCATCACCGGCGTCGGGGTAGGCCATCTGGCTAAGTCTCACCAGAGCTTGGCCCAGTTCGGGTAGACCTTCTCCCCTCTGTCGTCGCCTTGACTTCAGCTTGGACTTATACAACTCTGTTTGGTTAGGCGATGCGAAGCGTCTCTCCAAGGCATCACGTAGGCAGATGAAATTTGCCTCCCCCGGTTTCATCTTCAGACTGGAGAGAACCTGTTGTGCTGGCCCCCGCAGGGACACGGCCAAGTGCTGTCCCCTCTCCACTGGCGTCCACCGGTTCAAGGCTGCGCAATGCTCAAAATGTACCAGGTGATCTCTCCAGGGCGTACTCCCATCATAGGTCGAAGCCTTAACCCACATCTTACGGGAAGGGGGCATGGTCGTGACTGTGGCCGTCCCACTAGTGTCAGCCGCTGAAAGGCGCACTTCCGCGCGGAAAGTAAACGTGGTTGCCTCTGTGCCCGTTGTCTTAACCACGGTGGTGGCTGGATGTCCCCTCTCCTCGGCCGCTGAATGCCGCCCTTCTGCGACCCGGTCGCGACCCTCTGCGACCCGGTCGCAAATCGTCTGTTCCCGTATAGGCTGGTCCATGGAGGTTCTGGTAGTACTCTTCCCTTCTATCCTAGGTCTGGAGGTGTATTCTGGGGACCCTACCATAAGCTTTGGAGACCCTCCAATAGCACTCGATTGGTCAACGAGGTCTCGGTCTCGACGATGGCGGGCGTTGACAGCTCGGACGGTGCTTCTACCGGCCTCGCGTCTTCTGTCGTCCTCAAAGTGGCTGGAACAGGTGACCCCATCCTCGAAAGCTCTCATGGTTAATGGCGTTGTCGGCACGTCGTTGTCGGTCATCTCTAGTAGTCGGTTGTTCTCTTCTGTTGTAGATCAGGCCAGATCCCACCGCTGCCACCAGTTTTCTACGTGTAACGTGTACGAGCAGGACAAGTCGTGGTGTTTACGTGAAAACGAATCAATAACCGCGATTGCCCACTGGCATTCTGGCCGTCACCGTAGTTAGCCCCTTCACTAGTAGAGATCCGGGGATCGAAGAGATGATCACAACCCTACAAGGATGACTGACGCTGATGTAAAGGTCTATTATGGTATATTCTGCACAAATAGTATACGCGATTACAGATAATAGCGTAGAACCGCGTGGCTTAGACAGAATGTCTATGGAGATGTAACGTTATGCAGTAGAATAATATTTACATATATGTACAGACACTAGGAGAGTGTATGCAAATAAACTTGATGTTATATACAAATAATATAAGAGAGTGTGTGCATATAATTTGACAGTTACAGGTAGCCTTTAAATATGTATGGGTACGCGATAAGGGCGGCTTGGTTGCTGGCCCTTCTCTTCTGGGTATAAGGGCGGCCGGGCTGCTGGCCCTTCACCTCTCCCGTCACACGTAATCAAGGGCGGCCTGGTTGCTAGCCCTTTCCCCACACGATAACTGTATTTGCGACCCTCTGCGACCTTCTGCGACCCGGTCGCAACCCGTCTGCGACCTTCTGCGACCCGGTCGCACGTCGTCTTCTTCCGTCGTTGGAACGTTACGGCTGTAATGCTCTCTCAATATACGACACCCAGTCGTTGGAGCCTCTCCACGGATGTGGCAGCCCGTCGTCTTCTTCACCCCAAGTCGTCAGAACGTTACGGCTGTAACGGTCACTCAATATGTACCCCCAGTCGTTGGAGCCCCTCCACGGATGTGGCAGCCCGTCGTCTTCTTCACCCCCAGTCGTCGGAGCCTGACCCTAACTTGTCAGCTCACCAGTTTGCTTCCCGCACAGGTAGGTATAGCACGGCGTCTCAACCCTCACGGCTGCTGCGATCCGTCTATAGACACGACCCGTGGCTACCCAACTTCACGACGACCCTCCAGGTAAGAAACACGCACAGCTCGCCCTCTGTGGCCGTCAGGACAACTACTTGGGTATATATTGTGTTATCATTTCATCTGGTACCGATGTAGCATCACTACTGTCTGTAAACTGTCGATGGCGACTCTCTGCGACCCGGTCGCAAGCCTCCGCGACCCGGTCGCAATCCGTCTGCGACCTTCTGTGACCCGGTCGCAGGTCTGTCAGATTTCACGGTTTATCGACGTTTCTCGGGAGGAGAAGCCCGTCTGTGCTGTGCCTTGTCTTTTCTATACTGTCTGTAATCTTTGTGGTCTCTTTCGCACCCGTCCAGCGTCTATGCGACCGTCTGCGACCTTTCTGCGACCTTCTGCGATCCGGTCGCAGGGCTCTCCGATTCCACGATTTATCGACGTTTCTCGGGAGAAGAAGCCCATCTGTACTGTGCCTTGTCTTTGCTGTACTGGCTGTAATATCTGTGGCCTCTTTCACACCCGTACAGCGTCTAAGCGACCTTTCTGCGACTCGGTCGCAGACCTAACGGGCTGCACGATATGTCGTCGAATAACGATAGGAGAGATTGACTCTATTATCTCTGTATTTATAGTACATTTGCATATAATCGGAGGATGGAGGGAGTCCCTTATTACCGTCATATACCGCTTCACGACCGATGACATCGACACATAAATAGTACTGACCACGTCCCAGTGCCCGGGCTGTTCAGCAAAACAGTGCCGATATCATACAATCTACTGGTATTGACCTATATCCTTATTCTATACTGACGTCTGATCATGTTTACCGGAATGTGCTACGCGGTAATACATGTCATGTTACAGTATTATAGAATACCCCCAGACTACAATAAACACGTCAGTCGGTCTTCCCACTCTGTCGTGTTCCCTATACTATAGTACAACACACAAACACGGTTCCACACTGAAAATGCAAGCCAGCAAATTCGCATTGGATTGCGTGTTTTCACAGGTTGCACTAGTTACAGGATCTACAATCTTTTAGACTCCCAGGCCAAAACAATTACATTTGCGACCCGGTCGCAAAGTGCGCCAAAACCACACAATTCAGGCTGTACCTGGCGTGCTTTCTCCAGCTCTGTCTTTTTGGTCTGCTCCCGCTTGAAATGTCTGCACCTGTATATATAGTGTGTGCACTCTCCGCACCCGAAAAGTCCCCACAGGAAGTTTCCTCGCGAACGGAGACGTTTCGCCTGCAATGAAAGATCGTCTCTCACAGCGAAATTACAGTTCATAGTCCATAAACTAGAACTGCATCCCAATATAGAACCTGTAGAAAATATTCCACGTAAATGGCAACTCCTATCTTGCTCTGGTAAGCGAGAAATACGGGGACTCCATTTCCGTACACTGCCTTGTTCCTCGCTGACGATACATGTCAAGGTCGTTCCCCGCATTCCATTTGGGTCACCCTCCATATTCAAACTGTTCTCTACACAAACGGTTAACCGTTACACTGCCCCCGCCTTTCCAAATCATGACGTCCTCGTCATGGTCGTTCCTGTTCCACAGTCCAGGGTAGTTCTACAGTTTCAGTTGTACAGTTCGAATCAATCGAAACAAAACTCCTCGCCAATTACTGGCCATCAGGGCCGGCGAAATTACAAGGTGGCCGTCCTCCGGCGGTCTGGCCGGGCCACCACGACATTAGGTCCAGTAGGTTTCCCTCCAGGTCCGTCGCGGGCGGGCGTACTGTAGGTGTTCCGGCCGCTGTCCTCGCGACCCCCTTCCCGCTCTGGTACCTGGAGGGGTACACAGGATTACATGGGCGGCTAGCAGAGCCGCCCCACGACATTAGGTCCACTGGGCTGCGTGCTCAGTTGGAAGGGTCGGGCTTCCCCCTTTTACGGTACACGGGCTGGGACGTCAGCACGTAGCAACCTGCGAGGCCTGACCACTCGCCGACCGCGGGTCGTCGTCACGTGTGTAGGGGCTGCCTCAACCTCGGCCACTTCCTCGGGCGCGTCTTCCAACTCGCTATCCGGCGTCCCGCGCGGCTCCAGCTCAAATTCGGCCTGCCAGGCCGGCTGTCGGATGACGCGTCCACTCCGGCTCGTCTGGGGCTGGCCTATGGGTGGCTGCACGGCTACCGGGTGGGTCAGGGCGTAAGGCTCTGCGTGGGCCGGTTCCGGTCCCTGCTGGTCGCCGCCGTCGTCACTGCCGCTCTCTGACGCTGTATCGTCACGCTCCACGTCCAGCCGCGGATAACACGGTTTGATCCAGTCGACGTGCACGACATGTCGCCTCCCGTCGTCACTCCGGATCCGTCCGACAACGCCGCCTCCACCACAAATGGTCCCAGCCACCGGTCTCGAAGCTTCCGAATCTGCCCTGGTCGGGTCACTACGGTGTGCAGATAGACCTGGTCCCCGGGGACGAATCTTTGGGCCTTGGCCTTCAGGTTGTACAGACGCTTCTGCCATCTCAGGGCCTTCCCACTATTTTCCCTCGCATCCTCTTGGACGTCGACTAAGTGGTCACGAAGGTCCCCGACCCATGGCACTGGCTCCGCCCTCTCACTTGGGGGAGCTCCGACTGTCAGGTGAGCTGGTAGAGTCACCTCCCGGCCAAACGTCATCATATTCGGCGTATACCCCGTTGTCTCGTGTGCGGCTGCACGGTACGCCATCAGCGTCAGTGGAATATATACATCCCAATCGTCGGGGTGGCGGGCGGCACTAGCATGAAGCATCTGACTCAGGGTCCTGTTGAACCTTTCAACTTGTTCGTTAGACTGCGGATGGTACTCCGTCGTCCGCGTCTTCTTCATGCCGAGAATCCGACACATCCCCTCGAACACTTTGCTCTCAAAGTTCCGCCCCTGATCCGAGTGTATCAGGGAGGTACACCGAACCTGACAGTCGTCGGTCCACACAAAGCTCTTCTCCTTCTGGGTAAGTTGATGCAGGGGCGCTGCCACGGTCGCAAAGTCTTTGACGAACCTTCGATAATAGCTACATAATCCGAGGAAACTCCGTACCTCGGTCTGGGAGACTGGGGTGGGCCAGTCTCTCACAGCCTGGACTTTCTCCGGCTCCGTCTCGATACCAGCGCCGGACACGACGTGTCCCAGGTAGGTGACTTTTCGGGCGCCAATGACACACTTGGAGGGTTTCAACTTAAGCCCGTGAAGCTGTAGTCTCTGGAACACCACCTCCAAGTTGGCCAGCATCTCTGTAAACGTCTTCCCGAATACGATGATATCGTCGAGATAAATGAGGCAAGTCTCGTAGTGCAGACCGGCCAATACCGCTTCCATCAGGCGTTCGAAGGTTCCCGGGGGTTGCACAGCCCGAACGGCATAACGCGGAACTGGTAAAGGCCTTTCCTGGTAGCAAACGCGGACTTGCTTCGGTCTTCAGGCGCCAATTCAACTTGCCAGTATCCGGACATCAGGTCTGTTCCCATATCCGGCGGCTGATCAAGGAGATAGATGCTCCGGAGTCCACACAGCACATCACCTTCACCGGCCCGATAGACGCGGGTAGGTATATCCCTAAGCTTCTCCATGGTTATGAAGCGCAGGCTTCGGTTCCTGGGGCTTTGGGGGGTTCCCGGACCCGGACGATCGTCTCGGGGGCGGAGAGGGTGAACGCCTAGGGCACACCGCCCTAAAATGGCCGTCTTCTCCGCACCTCCAACATTCCCGGTGCGGTTGTCGTCCCGTCCTCTGCCCCCGCCTTGAACTTGAGCGTCCCCGTCCCGGAAAGCGCCTCTTATATTCTTCCATCAGGGTAGCAATCTCTGCTCGAAGTCGGGCCTGCGCGTCCTCATCATCCTCAGGAACGTCAGCCGGTATGTCTTCTCCTGCAGCGGCTCTGGCCGTGGGATCGGGACGTCGATGCTGGGCGTCCTGGAAGGCCTCTACCTCCACTGCGGCATGTACAGCCTCGTCTAGGGACTTCGGGCGGCACTGCCAGACTTTAAACCGTAGGTCTTCTCCAATTGCCTCAAAAAATTGGTCACGGGCCAGGGTGTCTTGGACCTCATCACCGGCGTCGGGGTAGGCCATCTGGCTAAGTCTCACCAGAGCTTGGCCCAGTTCGGGTAGACCTTCTCCCCTCTGTCGTCGCCTTGACTTCAGCTTGGACTTATACAACTCTGTTTGGTTAGGCGATGCGAAGCGTCTCTCCAAGGCATCACGTAGGCAGATGAAATTTGCCTCCCCTGGTTTCATCTTCAGACTGGAGAGAACCTGTTGTGCTGGCACCCGCAGGGACACGGCCAAGTGCTGTCCCCTCTCCACTGGCGTCCACCGGTTCAAGGCTGCGCAATGCTCAAAATGTACCAGGTGATCTCTCCAGGGCGTACTCCCATCATAGGTCGAAGCCTTAACCCACATCTTACGGGAAGGGGACATGGTCGTGACTGTGGCCGTCCCACTAGTGTCAGCCGCTGAAAGGCGCACTTCCGCGCGGAAAGTAAACGTGGTTGCCTCTGTCCCCGTTGTCTTAACCACGGTGGTGGCTGGATGTCCCCTCTCCTCGGCCGCTGAATGCCGCCCTTCTGCGACCCGACCGCGACCTTCTGCGTCCCGGTCGCGACCCTCTGCGACCCGGTCGCAAATCGTCTGTTCCCGTATAGGCTGGTCCATGGAGGTTCTGGTAGTACTCTCCCCTTCTATCCTAGGTCTGGAGGTGTATTCTGGGGACCCTACCATAAGCTTTGGAGGCCCTCCAATAGCACTCGATTGGTCAACGAGGTCTCGGTCTGGACGATGGCGGCCGTTGACAGCTCGGACGGTGCTTCTACCGGCCTCGCGTCTTCTGTCGTCCTCAAAGTGGCTGGAACAGGTGACCCCATCCTCGAAAGCTCTCTCCCCTGTAGGATAGCCCGTAGACCCGCTATGTCCGGACGTCTTGGTGTCGTCGCTGGAGAACTCATGGTTAATGGCGTTGTCGGCACGTCGTTGTCGGTCATCTCTAGTAGTCGGTTGTTCTCTTCTGTTGTAGATCAGGCCAGATCCCACCGCTGCCACCAATTTTCTACGTGTAACGTGTACGAGCAGGACAAGTCGTGGTGTTTACGTGAAAACGAATCAATAACCGGGATTGCCCACTGGCATTCTGGCCGTCACCGTAGTTAGCCCCTTCACTAGTAGAGATCCGGGGATCGAAGAGATGATCACAACCCTACAAGGATGACTGACGCTGATGTAAAGGTCTATTATGGTATATTCTGCACAAATAGTATACGCGATTACAGATAATAGCGTAGAACCGCGTGGCTTAGACAGAATGTCTAAGGAGATGTAACGTTATGCAGTAGAATAATATTTACATATATGTACAGACACTAGGAGAGTGTATGCAAATAAACTTGATGTTATATACAAATAATATAAGAGAGTGTGTGCATATAATTTGACAGTTACAGTTAGCCTTTAAATATGTATGGGTACGCGATAAGGGCGGCCTGGTTGCTGGCCCTTCTCTTCTGGGTATAAGGGCGGCCTGGCTGCTGGCCCTTCACCTCTCCCGTCACACGTAATCAAGGGCGGCCTGGTTGCTAGCCCTTTCCCCACACGATAACTGTATTTGCGACCCTCTGCGACCTTCTGCGACCCGGTCGCAACCCGTCTGCGACCTTCTGCGACCCGGTCGCACGTCGTCTTCTTCCGTCGTTGGAACGTTACGGCTGTAATGCTCTCTCAATATACGACACCCAGTCGTTGGAGCCTCTCCACGGATGTGGCAGCCCGTCGTCTTCTTCACCCCAAGTCGTCGGAACGTTACGGCTGTAACGGTCACTCAATATGGACCCCCAGTCGTTGGAGCCCCTAACTTGTCAGCTCACCAGTTTGCTTCCCGCACAGGTAGGTATAGCACGGCGTCTCAACCCTCACGGCTGCTGCGACCCGTCTATAGACACGACCCGTGGCTACCCAACTTCACGACGACCCTCCAGGTAAGAAACACGCACAGCTCGCCCTCTGTGGCCGTCAGGACAAATACTTGGGTATATATTGTGTTATCATTTCATCTGGTACCGATGTAGCATCACTACTGTCTGTAAACTGTCGATGGCGACTCTCTGCGACCCGGTCGCAATCCGTCTGCGACCTTGTGTGACCCGGTCGCAGGTCTGTCAGATTTCACGGTTTATCGACGTTTCTCGGGAGGAGAAGCCCGTCTGTACTGTGCCTTGTCTTTTCTATACTGTCTGTAATCTTTGTGGTCTCTTTCGCACCCGTCCAGCGTCTATGCGACCGTCTGCGACCTTTCTGCGACCTTCTGCGATCCGGTCGCAGGGCTCTCCGATTCCACGATTTATCGACGTTTCTCGGGAGAAGAAGCCCATCTGTACTGTGCCTTGTCTTTGCTGTACTGGCTGTAATATCTGTGGCCTCTTTCACACCCGTACAGCGTCTAAGCGACCTTCTGCGACTCGGTCGCAGACCTAACGGGCTGCACGATATGTCGTCGAATAACGATAGGAGAGATTGACTCTATTATCTCTGTATTTATAGTACATTTGCATATAATCGGAGGATGGAGGGAGTCCCTTATTACCGTCATATACCGCTTCACGACCGATGACATCGACACATAAATAGTACTGACCACGTCCCAGTGCCCGGGCTGTTCAGCAAAACAGTGCCGATATCATACAATCTACTGGTATTGACCTATATCCTTATTCTATACCGACGCCTGATCATGTTTACCGGAATGTGCTACGCGGTAATACATGTCATGTTACAGTATTATAGAATACCCCCAGACTACAATAAACACGTCAGTCGGTCTTCCCACTCTGTCGTGTTCCCTATACTATAGTACAACACACAAACACGGTTCCACACTGAAAATGCAAGCCAGCAAATTCGCATTGGATTGCGTGTTTTCACAGGTTGCACTAGCTACAGGATCTACAATCTTTTAGACTCCCAGGCCAAAACAATTACATTTGCGACCCGGTCACAAAGTGCGCCAAAACCACACAATTCAGGCTGTACCTGGCGTGCTTTCTCCAGCTCTGTCTTTTTGGTCTGCTCCCGCTTGAAATGTCTGCACCTGTATATATAGTGTGTGCACTCTCCGCACCCGAAAAGTCCCCACAGGAAGTTTCCTCGCGAACGGAGACGTTTCGCCTGCAATGAACGATCGTCTCTCGCAGCAAAATTACAGTTCATAGTCCATAAACTAGAACTGCATCCCAATATAGAACCTGTAGAAAATATTTCACGTCAATGGCAACTCCTATCTTGCTCTGGTAATCGAGAAATACGGGGGACTCCATTTCCGTACACTGCCTTGTTCCTCGCTGACGATACATGTCAAGGTCGTTCCCCGCATTCCATTTGGGTCACCCTCCATATTCAAACTGTTCTCTACACAAACGGTTAACCGTTACACTGCCCCCGCCTTTCCAAATCATGACGTCCTCGTCATGGTCGTTCCTGTTCCACAGTCCAGGGTAGTTCTACAGTTCCAGTTGTACAGTTCGAATCAATCGAAACAAAACTCCTCGCCAATTACTGGCCATCAGGGCCGGCGAAATTACAAGGTGGCCGTCCTCCGGCGGTCTGGCCGGGCCACCACGACATTAGGTCCTGTAGGTTTCCCTCCAGGTCCGTCGCGGGCGGGCGTACTGTAGGGATTCCGTCCGCTGTCCTCGCGACCCCCTTCCCGCTCTGGTACCTGGAGGGGTACACAGGATTACATTAGGTCGACTGGGCTGCGTGCTCAGTTGGAAGGGTCGGGCTTCCCCCTTTTACGGTACACGGGCTGGGACGTCAGCACGTAGTCGTGCAACCTGCGAGGCCTGACCACTCGCCGACCGCGGGTCGTCGTCACGTGTGTAGGGGCTGCCTCAACCTCGGCCACTTCCCCGGGCGCGTCTTCCAACTCGCTATCCGGCGTCCCCCGCGGCTCCAGCTCAAATTCGGCCTGCCAGGCCGGCTGTCGAATGACGCGTCCACTCCGGCTCGTCTGGGGCTGGCCTATGGGTGGCTGCACGGCTACCGGGTGGGTCAGGGCGTAAGGCTCTGCGTGGGCCGGTTCCGGCCCCTGCTGGTCGCCGCCGTCGTCACTGCCGCTCTCTGACGCTGTATCGTCACCCTCCACGTCCAGCCGCGGATAACACGGTTTGATCCGGTCGACGTGCACGACATGTCGCCTCCCGTCGTCACTCCGGATCTGGTAGGTAACGTCCGACAACGCCGCCTCCACCACAAATGGTCCCAGCCACCGGTCTCGAAGCTTCCGAATCTGCCCTGGCCGGGACACTACGGTGTGCAGATAGATCTGATCCCCGGGGACGAACCTTTGGGCCTTGGCCTTCAGGTTGTACAGACGCTTCTGCCGTCTCAGGGCATATCTGATCATATCTGATCGTAGATATATTAATGTCAGAAGCCATAAAGCATTCTTTAGCTCTACTACATACAAGAGATATCATTCATGGGATGTTTCTTTGTTTATAGAGTTGCTTGAACTTCTCATTAAAAATATCTATGTGAAATTTGGCAACACAATATATCAACAGCATATAGGTATTCCAATGGGTACTAATTGCGCACCCCTGTTGGCTGACATGTATCTGTTCTCTTATGAATATGACTATATGCAGGCGCTTTCAAAAACCCGATCCATTCAAAGCCCGTTCCTTCTCATTCACCAAACGCTATATAGACGATCTTCTCGCTGTGGATAATCGCTATATAAATGACGCAGTGAAGGATATATATCCACCTTCACTGGATTTGAAGGAAACTACAGATAGCCCTACAGGTACATCATATTTAGATCTGTATCTCTATAAAAATGAAGCGGGCATTCTCTCTCGTCGACTTTATGACAAAAGAGATGATTACAATTTCGACATCGTAAACTATCCCTTTCTGGACAGTAATATTCCAGTGGGACCTGCATATGGCGTATACATATCTCGCTTAGTAGCATTTGCTAGATCCTGTGTTAAAGGTGACGATTTTAATCAACGTCACAAAACATTGGTGCAGAAACTTAAAAACAGGGCTATTCCACCAAGCGCCTCCACTCAAAGTTTCTCAAATTTGGCGATACATATCGCATGCTGATAGCAAAATACGAACGTAGCGTGCAAGATCTATGGCGCTACGTTTCGTAACTTGTGTCTAATTCCGCTTAACCCGGGGCTAGGGGCCGTATGAACCCATGTACTTCAAGATCCTCATGGTACTCATATGAACAGTCACAATCAAAGCGTGACTGAGATACATCATTCTTTAGATGACGACTTTACAACGAATATTATGGATTAAGAATACTGATCAGCGATACGGATTTGATATTTTTGGAACATCATGATGTCTTGCCGGCATCATTGAAAACTGTTGACCGCTTCTCTCTTGCAGGAAACAAGCCTATGTTTATGTATACTATGATTGTCTTTTTGAATTTGGTGCTAATACTGTTATATGGAAAATGGAATAGGTCTTTGGATTATGGACGCGGATATTCTCTAATGGACGACGGCTGGATTATGAATGACGGACTAGACGCTTGTAATTCCCACTATTTTCCCGCGCATCCTCGTGGACGTCGACTAAGTGGTCACGAAGGTCCCCGACCCACGGCACTGGCTCCGTCCTCTCACTTGAGGGAGCTCCGACTGTCAGGTGAGCTGGTAGAGTCACCTCCCGGCCAAACGTCATCATATTCGGCGTATACCCCGTTGTCTCGTGTGCGGCTGCACGGTACGCCATCAGCGTCAGTGGAATATATACATCCCAATCGTCGGGGTGGCGGGCGGCACTAGCATGAAGCATCTGACTCAGGGTCCTGTTGAACCTTTCAACTTGGCCGTTAGACTGCGGATGGTACGCCGTCGTCCGCGTCTTCTTCATGCCGAGGATCCGACACATCCCCTCGAACACTTTGCTCTCAAAGTTCCGCCCCTGATCCGAGTGTATCAGGGAGGGTACACCGAACCTGACAGTCGTCGGTCCACACAAAGCTCTTCTCCTTCTGGGTAAGTTGATGCAGGGGCGCTGCCACGGTCGCAAAGTCTTTGACGAACCTTCGATAATAGCTACATAATCCGAGGAAACTCCGTACCTCGGTCTGGGAGACTGGGGTGGGCCAGTCTCTCACAGCCTGGACTTTCTCCGGCTCCGTCTCGATACCAGCGCCGGACACGACGTGTCCCAGGTAGGTGACTTTTCGGGCGCCAATGACACACTTGGAGGGTTTCAACTTAAGCCCGTGAAGCTGTAGTCTCTGGAACACCACCTCCAAGTTGGCCAGCATCTCGGTAAACGTCTTCCCGAATACGATGATATCGTCGAGATAAATGAGCCAAGTCTCGTAGTGCAGACCGGCCAATACCGCTTCCATCAGGCGTTCGAAGGTTCCCGGGGCGTTGCACAGCCCGAACGGCATAACGCGGAACTGGTAAAGGCCTTTCCTGGTAGCAAACGCGGACTTCCTTCGGTCTTCAGGCGCCAATTCAACTTGCCAGTATCCGGACATCAGGTCTGTTCCCATATCCGGCGGCTGATCAAGGAGATAGATGCTCCGGAGTCCACACAGCACATCACCTTCACCGGCCCGATAGACGCGGGTAGGTATATCCCTAAGCTTCTCCATGGTTATGAAGCGCAGGCTTCGGTTCCTGGGGCTTTGGTGGGTTCCCGGACCCGGACGATCGTCTCGGGGGCGGAGAGGGTGAACGCCTAGGGCACACCGTCCTAAAATGGCCGTCTTCTCCGCACCTCCAACATCCCCGGCGTGGTTGTCGTCCCGTCCTCTGCCCCCGCCTTGAACTCGGTTCTGGCCGTGGGATCGGGACGTCGATGCTGGGCGTCCTGGAAGGCCTCTACCTCCACTGCGGCATGTACAGCCTCGTCTAGGGACTTCGGGCGGCACTGCCAGACTTTAAACCGTAGGTCTTCTCCAATTGCCTCAAACAATTGATCACGGGCCAGGGTGTCTTGGACCTCATCACCGGCGTCGGGGTAGGCCATCTGGCTAAGTCTCACCAGAGCTTGGCCCAGTTCGGGTAGACCTTCTCCCCTCTGTCGTCGCCTTGACTTCAGCTTGGACTTATACAACTCTGTTTGGTTAGGCGATGCGAAGCGTCTCTCCAAGGCATCACGTAGGCAGATGAAATTTGCCTCCCCCGGTTTCATCTTCAGACTGGAGAGAACCTGTTGTGCTGGCCCCCGCAGGGACACGGCCAAGTGCTGTCCCCTCTCCACTGGCGTCCACCGGTTCAAGGCTGCGCAATGCTCAAAATGTACCAGGTGATCTCTCCAGGGCGTACTCCCATCATAGGTCGAAGCCTTAACCCACATCTTACGGGAAGGGGGCATGGTCGTGACTGTGGCCGTTCCACTAGTGTCAGCCGCTGAAAGGCGCACTTCCGCGCGGAAAGTAAACGTGGTTGCCTCTGTCCCCGTTGTCTTAACCACGGTGGTGGCTGGATGTCCCCTCTCCTCGGCCGCTGAATGCCGCCCTTCTGCGACCCGGTCGCGACCTTCTGCGTCCCGGTCGCAAGCCCCTGCGACCCGGTCGAGACCCTCTGCGACCCGGTCGCAAATCGTCTGTTCCCGTATAGGCTGGTCCATGGAGGTTCTGGTAGTACTCTCCCCTTCTATCCTAGGTCTGGAGGTGTATTCTGGGGACCCTACCATAAGCTTTGGAGGCCCTCCAATAGCACTCGATTGGTCAACGAGGTCTCGGTCTGGACGATGGCGGCCGTTGATAGCTCGGACGGTGCTTCTACCGGCCTCGCGTCTTCTGTCGGCCTCAAAGTGGCTAGAACAGGTGACCCCATCCTCGAAAGCTCTCTCCCCTGTAGGATAGCCCGTAGACCCGCTATGTCCGGACGTCTTGGTGTCGTCGCTGGAGAACTCATGGTTAATGGCGTTGTCGGCACGTCGTTGTCGGTCATCTCTAGTAGTCGGTTGTTCTCTTCTGTTGTAGATCAGGCCAGATCCCACCGCTGCCACCAATTTTCTACGTGTAACGTGTACGAGCAGGACAAGTCGTGGTGTTTACGTGAAAACGAATCAATAACCGGGATTGCCCACTGGCATTCTGGCCGTCACCGTAGTTAGCCCCTTCACTAGTAGAGATCCGGGGATCGAAGAGATGATCACAACCCTACAAGGATGACTGACGCTGAGGTAAAGGTCTATTATGGTATATTCTGCACAAATAGTATACGCGATTACAGATAATAGCGTAGAACCGCGTGGCTTAGACAGAATGTCTAAGGAGATGTAACGTTATGCAGTAGAATAATATTTGCATATATGTACAGACACTAGGAGAGTGTATGCAAATAAACTTGATGTTATATACAAATAATATAAGAGAGTGTGTGCATATAATTTTACAGTTACAATTAGCCTTTAAATATGTATGGGTACGCGATAAGGGCGGCCTGGTTGCTGGCCCTTCTCTTCTGGATATAAGGGCGGCCTGGCTGCTGGCCCTTCACCTCTCCCGTCACACGTAATCAAGGGCGGCCTGGTTGCTAGCCCTTTCCTCACACGATAACTGTATTTGCGACCCTCTGCGACCTCGCAAGCCTCTGCGACCTTCTGCGACCCGGTCGCAACCCGTCTGCGACCTTCTGCGACCCGGTCGCAAGTCGTCTTCTTCCGTCGTTGGAACGTTACGGCTGTAACGCTCTCTCAATATACGACACCCAGTCGTTGGAGCCTCTCCACGGATGTGGCAGCCCGTCGTCTTCTTCACCCCCAGTCGTCGGAACGTCACGGCTGTAACGCTCTCTCAATATATACCCCCAGTCGTTGGAGCCTCTCCACGGATGTGGCAGCCCGTCGTCTTCTTCACCCCCAAGTCGTCGGAGCCTGACCCTAACTTGTCAGCTCACCAGTCTGCTTCCCGCACAGGTAAGTATAGCCCGGCGTCTCAACCCTCACGGCTGCTGCGACCCGTCTATAGACACGGCCTGTGACTACACAACTTCACGACGATATCTCAGGTAATTACAAGCGTCTAGTCCGTCATTCATAATCCAGCCGTCGTCCATTAGAGAATATCCGCGTCCATAATCCAAAGACCTATTCCATTTCCATATAACAGTATTAGCACCAAATTCAAAAGACAAAAGTATACATAAACATAGGCTTTTTTCCTGCAAGAGAGAAGCGGTCAACAGTTTTCAATCATGCCGGCAAGACATCATGATGTTCCAAAATATCAAATCCGTATCGCTGATCAGTATTCTTAATCCATAATATTCGTTATAGAGTCGTCATCTAAAAATGATGTACCTCAGCCACGCTTTGATTGTGACTGTTCATATGAATACCATGAGGATCTTGAAGTACATGGGCTCATACGGCCCCTAGCCCCGGGTTAAGCGGAATTAGACACATGTTACGAAACGTAGCCCCATAGATCTTGCACGCTACGTTCGTATTTTGCTATCAGCATGCGATATGTATCGCCAAATTTGAAAAACTTTGAGTGGAGGCGCTTGGTAGAATAGCCCTGTTTTATAAGTTTCTGCAACAGTGTTTTGTGACGTTGATTAAAATCATCACATTTAACACAGGATCTAGAAAATGCTACTAAGCGAGATATGTATTCGCCATATGCAGGTCCCACTGGAATATTACTATCCAGAAAGGGATAGTTTACGATGTCGAAATTGTAATCATCTCTTTTGTCATAAAGTCGACGAGAGAGAATGCCCGCTTCATTTTTATGGAGGTAGAGATCTAAATAAGATGTGCCTGTAGGGCTATCTGTAGTTTCCTTCAAATTCAGTGAAGGTGGATATATATCCTTCACTGCGTCATTTATATAGCGATTATCCACAGCGAGAAGATCGTCTATATAGCGTTTGGTGAATGAGAAGGAACGGGCTTTGAATGGATCGGTTTTTGAAAGCGCCTGCATATAGTCATATTCATAAGAGAGCAGATAAAGGTCAGCCAACAGGGGTGCACAATTAGTACCCATTGGAATACCTATAAGCTGCTGATATATTGTGTTGCCAAATTTCACATAGATATTTTTAATGAGAAATTCAAGCAACTCTATAAACAATGAAATATCCCATGAATGATATCTCTTGTATGTAGTCGAGCTAAAGAATGCTTTATGGCTTCCGACATTAATATATCTACGATCACTTTTCTTGAACACAGATACTATTAATGAACTTATACGGTCAATAAGGTCCTGATGAGGGATTGTAGTATAGAGAGTCGAGAAATCCCATGTGGATACATGTCTGTACGGTATGTGACCTTTAGCATCAAGTTCTTCCGTAAGACATTTTGAGTTTTTCACGCACAGCTCGCCCTCTGTGGCCGTCAGGACAAATACTTGGGTATATATTGTGTTATCATTTCCTCTGGTACCGATGTAGCATCACTACTGTCTGTAAACTGTCGATGGCGACTCTCTGCGACCCTCTGCGACCCGATCGCATGCCTCTGCGACCCGGTCGCAATCCGTCTGCGACCTTCTGTGACCCGGTCGCAGGTCTGTCAGATTTCACGGTTTATCGACGTTTCTCGGGAGGAGAAGCCCGTCTGTGCTGTGCCTTGTCTTTTCTATACTGTCTGTAATCTTTGTGGTCTCTTTCGCACCCGTCCGGCGTCTATGCGACCGTCTGCGACCTTTCTGCGACCTTCTGCGATCCGGTCGCAGGGCTCTCCGATTCCACGATTTATCGACGTTTCTCGGGAGAAGAAGCCCATCTGTACTGTGCCTTGTCTTTGCTGTACTGGCTGTAATATCTGTGGCCTCTTTCACACCCGTACAGCGTCTAAGCGACCTGTCTGCGACCTTCTGCGACTCGGTCGCAGACCTAACGGGCTGCACGATATGTCGTCGAATAACGATAGGAGAGATTGACTCTATTATCTTTGTATTTATAGTACATTTGCTTATAATCGGAGGATGGAGGGAGTCCCTTATTACCGTCATATACCGCTTCACGACCGATGACATCGACACATAAATAGTACTGACCACGTCCCAGTGCCCGGGCTGTTCAGCAAAACAGTGCCGATATCACACAATCTACTGGTATTGACCTATATCCTTATTCTATACTGACGTCTGATCATGTTTACCGGAATGTTCTACGCGGTAATACATGTCATGTTACAGTATTATAGAATACCCCCAGACTACAATAAACACGTCAGTCGGTCTTCCCACTCTGTCGTGTTCCCTATACTATAGTACAACACACAAACACGGTTCCACACTGAAAATGCAAGCCAGCAAATTCGCATTGGATTGCGTGTTTTCACAGGTTGCACTAGCTACAGGATCTACAATCTTTTAGACTCCCAGGCCAAAACAATTACATTTGCGACCCGGTCGCAAAGTGCGCCAAAACCACACAATTCAGGCTGTACCTGGCGTGCTTTCTCCAGCTCTGTCTTTTTGGTCTGCTCCCGCTTGAAATGTCTGCACCTGTATATATAGTGTGGGCACTCTCCGCACCCGAAAAGTCCCCACAGGAAGTTTCCTCGCGAACGGAGACGTTTCGCCTGAAATGAAAGATCGTCTCTCACAGCGAAATTACAGTTCATAGTCCATAAACTAGAACGGCATCCCAATATAGAACCTGTAGAAAATATTCCACGTAAATGGCAACTCCTATCTTGCTCTGGTAAGCGAGAAATACGGGGGACTCCATTTCCGTACACTGCCTTGTTCCTCGCTGACGATACATGTCAAGGTCGTTCCCCGCATTCCATTTGGGTCACCCCCCATATTCAAACTGTTCTCTACGCAAACGGTTAACCGTTACACTGCCCCCGCCTTTCCAAATCATGACGTCCTCGTCATGGTCGTTCCTGTTCCACAGTCCAGGGTAGTTCTACAGTTCCAGTTGTACAGTTCGAATCAATCGAAACAAAACTCCTCGCCAATTACTGGCCATCAGGGCCGGCGAAATTACAAGGTGGCCGTCCTCCGGCGGTCTGGCCGGGCCACCACGACATTAGGTCCAGTAGGTTTCCCTCCAGGTCCGTCGCGGGCGAGCGTACTGTAGGGGTTCCGTCCGCTGTCCTCGCGACCCCCTTCCCGCTCTGGTACCTGGAGGGGTACACAGGATTACATTAGGTCCACTGGGCTGCGTGCTCAGTTGGAAGGGTCGGGCTTCCCCCTTTTACGGTACACGGGCTGGGACGTCAGCACGTAGTCGTGCAACCTGCGAGGCCTGACCACTCGCCGACCGCGGGTCGTCGTCACGTGTGTAGGGGCTGCCTCAACCTCGGCCACTTCCCCGGGCGCGTCTTCCAACTCGCTATCCGGCGTCCCCCGCGGCTCCAGCTCAAATTCGGCCTGCCAGGCCGGCTGTCGAATGACGCGTCCACTCCGGCTCGTCTGGGGCTGGCCTATGGGTGGCTGCACGGCTACCGGGTGGGTCAGGGCGTAAGGCTCTGCGTGGGCCGGTTCCGGCCCCTGCTGGTCGCCGCCGTCGTCACTGCCGCTCTCTGACGCTGTATCGTCACCCTCCACGTCCAGCCGCGGATAACACGGTTTGATCCGGTCGACGTGCACGACATGTCGCCTCCCGTCGTCACTCCGGATCTGGTAGGTAACGTCCGACAACGCCGCCTCCACCACAAATGGTCCCAGCCACCGGTCTCGAAGCTTCCGAATCTGCCCTGGCCGGGACACTACGGTGTGCAGATAGATCTGGTCCTCGGGGACGAATCTTTGGGCCTTGGCCTTCAGGTTGTACAGACGCTTCTGGCGTCTCAGGGCATATCTGATCATATCTGATCGTAGATATATTAATGTCAGAAGCCATAAAGCATTCTTTAGCTCTACTGCATACAAGAGATATCATTCATGGGATGTTTCTTTGTTTATAGAGTTGCTTGAACTTCTCATTAAAAATATCTATGTGAAATTTGGCAACACAATATATCAGCAGCATATAGGTATTCCAATGGGTACTAATTGTGCACCCCTGTTGGCTGACCTGTATCTGTTCACTTATGAATATGACTATATGCAGGCGCTTTCAAAAACCGATCCATTCAAAGCCCGTTCCTTCTCATTCACCAAACGCTATATAGACGATCTTCTCGCTGTGGATAATCGCTATATAAATGACGCAGTGAAGGATATATATCCACCTTCACTGGATTTGAAG
This sequence comes from Hanleya hanleyi, assembly GCA_036873755.1. Lineage (NCBI taxonomy): Eukaryota > Metazoa > Mollusca > Polyplacophora > Lepidopleurida > Hanleyidae > Hanleya > Hanleya hanleyi. The sequence continues at coordinate 90,594 of JAVTVY010056407.1, forward strand.
GAAACTACAGATAGCCCTACAGGTACATCATATTTAGATCTGTATCTCTATAAAAATGAAGCGGGCATTCTCTCTCGTCGACTTTATGACAAAAGAGATGATTACAATTTCGACATCGTAAACTATCCCTTTCTGTACAGTAATATTCCAGTGGGACCTGCATATGGCGTATGCATATCTCGCTTAGTAGCATTTGCTAGATCCTGTGTTAAATGTGACGATTTTAATCAACGTCACAAAACATTGGTGCAGAAACTTAAAAAACAGGGCTATTCCACCAAGCGCCTACACTCAAAGTTTCTCAAATTTGGCGATACATATCGCATGCTGATAGCAAAATACGAACGTAGCGTGCAAGATCTATGGCGCTACGTTTCGTAACTTGTGTCTAATTCGGCTTAACCCGGGGCTAGGGGCCGTATGAACCCATGTACTTCAAGATCCTCATGGTACTCATATGAACAGCCACAATCAAAGCGTGACTGAGATACATCTTTTTTAGATGACGACTCTATAACGAATATTATGGATTAAGAATACTGATCAGCGATACGGATTTGATATTTTTGGAACATCATGATGTCTTGCCGGCATCATTGAAAACTGTTGACCGCTTCTCTCTTGCAGGAAACAAGCCTATGTTTTTGTATACTATGATTGTCTTTTTGAATTTGGTGCTAATACTGTTATATGGAAAATGGAATAGGTCTTTGGATTATGGACGCGGATATTCTGTAATGGACGACGACTGGATTATGAATGACGGACTAGACGCTTGTAATTCCCACTATTTTCCCGCGCATCCTCGTGGACGTCGACTAAGTCGTCACGAAGGTCCCCGACCCACGGCACTGGCTCCGTCCTCTCACTTGGGGGAGCTCCGACTGTCAGGTGAGCTGGTAGAGTCACCTCCCGGCCAAACGTCATCATATTCGGCGTATACCCCGTTGTCTCGTGTGCGGCTGCACGGTACGCCATCAGCGTCAGTGGAATATATACATCCCAATCGTCGGGGTGGCGGGCGGCACTAGCATGAAGCATCTGACTCAGGGTCCTGTTGAACCTTTCAACTTGGCCGTTAGACTGCGGATGGTACGCCGTCGTCCGCGTCTTCTTCATGCCGAGGATCCGACACATCCCCTCGAACACTTTGCTCTCAAAGTTCCGCCCCTGATCCGAGTGTATCAGGGAGGGTACACCGAACCTGACAGTCGTCGGCACACAAAGCTCTTCTCCTTCTGGGTAAGTTGATGCAGGTGCCACGGTCGCAAAGTCTTTGACGAACCTTCGATAATAGCTACATAATCCGAGGAAACTCCGTACCTCGGTCTGGGAGACTGGGGTGGGCCAGTCTCTCACAGCCTGGACTTTCTCCGGCTCCGTCAGCCGGTATGTCTTCTGCAGCGGCTCTGGCCGTGGGATCGGGACGTCGATGCTGGGCGTCCTGGAAGGCCTCTACCTCCACTGCGGCATGTACAGCCTCGTCTAGGCTTCGGGTGGCACTGCCAGACTTTAAACCGTAGGTCTTCTCCAATTGCCTCAAAAAATTGATCACGGGCCAGGGTGTCTTGGACCTCATCACCGGCGTCGGGTTAGGCCATCTGGCTAAGTCTCACCAGAGCTTGGCCCAGTTCGGGTAGACCTTCTCCCCTCTGTCGTCGCCTTGACTTCAGCTTGGACTTATACAACTCTGTTTTGTTAGGCGATGCGAAGCGTCTCTCCAAGGCATCACGTGGGCTGATGAAATTTGCCTCCCCCGGTTTCATCTTCAGACTGGAGAGAACCTGTTGTGCTGGCCCCCGCAGGGACACGGCCAAGTGCTGTCCCCTCTCCCCTGGCGTCCACCGGTTCAAGGCTGCGCAATGCTCAAAATGTACCAGGTGATCTCTCCAGGGCGTACTCCCATCATAGGTCGAAGCCTTAACCCACATCTTACGGGAAGGGGGCATGGTCGTGACTGTGGCCGTCCCACTAGTGTCAGCCGCTGAAAGGCGCACTTCCGCGCGGGAAGTAAACGTGGTTGCCTCTGTCCCCGTTGTCTTAACCACGGCGGTGGCTGGATGTCCCCTCTCCTCTGCCGCTGAATGCCGCCCTTCTGCGACCCGGTCGCGACCTTCTGCGACCCAGTCGCAAGCCCCTGCGACCCGGTCGCGACCCTCTGCGACCCGGTCGCAAATCGTCTGTTCCCGTAGAGGCTGGTCCATGGAGGTTCTGGTAATACTCTCCCCTTCTATCCTAGGTCTGGAGGTGTATTCTGGGGACCCTACCATAAGATTTGGAGGCCCTCCAATAGCACTCGATTGGTCAACGAGGTCTCGGTCTCGACGATGGCGGGCGTTGACAGCTCGGACGGGCTTCTGCCGGCCTCGCCTCTTCTGTCGTCCTCAAAGTGGCTGGAACAGGTGACCCCATCCTCGAAAGCTCTCTCCCCTGTAGGATAGCCCGTAGACCCGCTATGTCCGGACGTCTTGGTGTCGTCGCTGGAGAACTCATGGTTAATGGCGTTGTCGGCACGTCGTTGTCGGTCATCTCTAGTAGTCGGTTGTTCTCTTCTGTTGTAGATCAGCCCAGATCCCACCGCTGCCACCAGTTTTCTACGTGTAACGTGTACGAGCAGGACAAGTCGTGGTGTTTACGTGAAAACGAATCAATAACCGGGATTGCCCACTGGCATTCTGGCCGTCACCGTAGTTAGCCCCTTCACTAGTAGAGATCCGGGGATCGAAGAGATGATCACAACCCTACAAGGATGACTGACGCTGATGTAAAGGTCTATTATGGTATATTCTGCACAAATAGTATACGCGATTACAGATAATAGCGTAGAACCGCGTGGCTTAGACAGAATGTCTAAGGAGATGTAACGTTATGCAGTAGAATAATATTTACATATATGTACAGACACTAGGAGAGTGTATGCAAATAAACTTGATGTTATATACAAATAATATAAGAGAGTGTGTGCATATAATTTTACAGTTACAGTTAGCCTTTAAATATGTATGGGTACGCGATAAGGGCGGCCTGGTTGCTGGCCCTTCTCTTCTGGGTATAAGGGCGGCCTGGCTGCTGGCCCTTCACATCTCCCGTCACACGTAATCAAGGGCTGCCTGGTTGCTAGCCCTTTCCCCACACGATAACTGTATTTGCGACCCCCCCTCTGCGACCCGGTCGCAACCCGTCTGCGACCTTCTGCGACCCGGTCGCAAGTCGTCTTCTTCCGTCGTTGGAATGGTACGGCTGTAACGCTCTCTCAATATACGACACCCAGTCGTTGGAGCCTCTCCACGGATGTGGCAGCCCGTCGTCTTCTTCTCCCCAAGTCGTCGGAACGTTACGGCTGTAACGCTCTCTCAATATACACCCCCAGTCGTTGGAGCCCCTCCACGGATGTGGCAGCCCGTCGTCTTCTTCACCCCCAGTCGTCGGAGCCTGACCCTAACTTGTCAGCTCACCAGTTTGCTTCCCGCACAGGTAGGTATAGCACGGCGTCTCAACCCTCACGGCTGCTGCGACCCGTCTATAGACACGACCCGTGGCTACCGCAATCCTTCTGCGACCCGTTCGCAGGTCTGTCAGATTTCACGGTTTATCGACGTTTCTCGGGAGAAGAAGCCCGTCTGTGCTGTGCCTTGTCTTTTCTATACTGTCTGTAATCTTTGTGGTCTCTTTCGCACCCGTCCAGCGTCTATGCGACCTTTCTGCGACCTTCTGCGACTTGGTCGCAGGGCTCTCCGATTCCACGATTTATCGACGTTTCTCGGGAGAAGAAGCCCGTCTGTACTGTGCCTTGTCTTTGCTGTACTGGCTGTAATATCTGTGGACCCCTCTTTCACACCCATACAGCGTCTAAGCGACCGTCTGCGACCTTTCTGCGATCCGGTCGCAGACCTAACGGGCTGCGCGATATGTCGTCGAATAACGGTAGGAGAGATATATCTATTATCTCTGTATTTATAGTACATTTGCATATAATCGGAGGATGGAGGGAGTCCCTTATTACCGTCATATACCGCTTCACGACCGATGACACCGACACATAAATAATACTGACCACGTCCCAGTGCCCGGGCTGTTCAGCAAAACAGTGCCGATATCATACAATCTACTGGTATTGACCTATATCCTTATTCTATACTGACGTCTGATCATGTTTACCGGAATGTGCTACGCGGTAATACATGTCATGTTACAGTTTTATAGAATACCCCCAGACGACAATAAACACGCCAGTCGGTCTTCCCACTCTGTCGTGTTCCCTATACTATAGTACAAATTACAAACACGATTCCACACGGAAAATGCAAGCCAGCAAATTCGCATTGGATTGACGTGTTTTCACAGGTTGCACTAGCTACAGGATCTACAATCTTTTAGACTCCCAGGCCAAAACAATTACATTTGCGACCCGGTCGCAAAGTGCGCCAAAACCATACAATTCAGGCTGTACCTGGCGTGCTTTCTCCAGCTCTGTCTTTTTGGTCTGCTTCCGCTTGAAATGTCTGCACCTGTATATATAGTGTGTGCACTCTCCGCACCCGAAAAGTCCCCACAGGAAGTTTCCTCGCGAACGGAGACGTTTCGCCTGCAATGAAAGATCGTCTCTCACAGCGAAATTACAGTTCATAGTCCATAAACTAGAACGGCATCCCAATATAGAACCTGTAGAAAATAGTCCACGTAAATGGCAACTCCTATCTTGCTCTGGTAATCGAGAAATACGGGGGACTCCATTTCCGTACACTGCCTTGTTCCTCGCTGACGATACATGTCAAGGTCGTTCCCCGCATTCCATTTGGGTCACCCTCCATATTCAAACTGTTCTCTACACAAACGGTTAACCGTTACACTGCCCCCGCCTTTCCAAATCATGACGTCCTCGTCATGGTCGTTCCTGTTCCACAGTCCAGGGTAGTTCTACAGTTCCAGTTGTACAGTTCGAATCAATCGAAACAAAACTCCTCGCCAATTACTGGCCATCAGCGCCGGCGAAATTACAAGGTGGCCGTCCTCCGGCGGTCTGGCCGGGCCACCACGACATTAGGTCCAGTAGGTTTCCCTCCAGGTCCGTCGCGGGCGGGCGTACTGTAGGGGTTCCGGCCGCTGTCCTCGCGACCCCCTTCCCGCTCTGGTACCTGGAGGGGTACACAGGATTACATGGGCGGCTAGCAGAGCCGCCCCACGACATTAGGTCCGCTGGGCTGCGTGCTCAGTTGGAAGGGTCGGGCTTCCCCCTTTTATGGTACACGGGCTGGGACGTCAGCACGTAGTCGTGCAACCTGCGAGGCCTGACCACTCGCCGACCGCGGGTCGTCGTCACGTGTGTAGGGGCTGCCTCAACCTCGGCCACTTCCTCTGGCGCGTCTTCCAACTCGCTATCCGGCGTCCCCCGCGGCTCCAGCTCAAATTCGGCCTGCCAGGCCGGCTGTCGGATGACGCGTCCACTCCGGCTCGTCTGAGACTGGCCTATGGGTGGCTGCACGGCTACCGGGTGGGTCAGGGCGTAAGGCTCTGCGTGGGCCGGTTCCGGCCCCTGCTGGTCGCCGCCGTCGTCACTGCCGCTCTCTGACGCTGTATCGTCACCCTCCACGTCCAGCCGCGGATAACACGGTTTGATCCGGTCGACATGCACGACCTGTCGCCTCCCGTCGGCACTCCGGATCCGGTAGGTAACGTCCGACAACGCCGCCTCCACCACAAATGGTCCCAGCCACCGGTCTCGAAGCTTCCGAATCTGCCCTGGCCGGGTCACTACGGTGTGCAGATAGACCTGGTCCCCGGGCGAATCTTTGGGCCTTGGCCTTCAGGTTGTACAGACGCTTCTGCCGTCTCAGGGCCTTCCCACTATTTTCTCTCGCATCCTCGTGGACGTCGACTAAGTGGTCACGAAGTCCCCGACCCACGGCACTGGCTTCGGCCTCTCACTTGGGGGAGCTCCGACTGTCAGGTGAGCTGGTAGAGTCACCTCCCGGCCAAACGTCACCATATTCGGCGTATACCCCGTTGTCTCGTGTGCGGCTGCACGGTACGCCATCAGCGTCGGGGTGGCGGGCGGCACTAGCATGAAGCATCTGACCCAGGGTCCTGTTGAACCTTTCAACTTGGCCGTTAGACTGCGGATGGTACGCCGTCGTCCGCGTCTTCTTCATGCCGAGGATCCGACACATCCCCTCGAACACTTTGCTCTCAAAGTTCCGCCCCTGATCCGAGTGTATCAGGGAGGGTACACCGAACCGGCTGACATACAAGTCAATCACAGCCTGGGCCACCGTCTCCGCTTCTTGGTCCGGAAGCGCAGCAGCCTCCACCCACTTCGTGAAATAGTCACAGATGACCACAATATGCAGATTTCCTCTCGTCGTCAGGGAAAGAGGGCCCATCAGGTCCACGGCGATACGTTCTCCGGGGCATCCCGTCATCATCCCGCGGTGCTGTCCTCGGGGTTTCTTCCCGGCCTGCTTCCTCCGACTGCACGTGTCGCAGCTCCGGCACCACTGTCAAACGTCACGCTGCAGGCCAACCCAGGTGTACGCTTGTCGCACCTTCTTTAATGTCTTGAACACACCGAGGTGTCCTCCAGTCGGGCTGTTATGACATTCCTTGAGTATCCTCTTGTGAAGGGCCCTCGGGACCACCAGTAACTTGGCCTTCTCCCGGCCTCGCACCTCATACCAACGTCGCACCAGGAGGTCTCCTTCCAGGGCCAAAGGCGTCGTAGGCTCCGCACAGCGCTTTCGTCACCCAACTGTGTTGACAGACTAGGTTCCACCGAGGTCTGGTACCAGCCTTCACCCACTCAATCACCGGAAGTAGCTCGGGGTCTGCAGCCTGGGCCGCTGCAAAGTCTTCGTTGGGGGGTGATATGGTCACAGCTATGGCCGCCGCAGTCTCCCCGTCTCCGGTCTCGGAGGAACGACCACACTGCTTACACGGACGTCTGCTCATCGCGTCAGCATTCTGATGCTTACGGCCCGGTCGGTGGACGATGTCAAATTGATAGGTCGACAGAGCTTGGATCCACCTTGTGAGTTGACCCTCCGGCTCTTTGAACCTTATGAACCACCTCAAGGACCCGTGATCGGTGCGCAGTAGAAACTTCTTCCCGTAGAGGTAATGCCGGAACGATTTAACGAAGTGGACCACCGCCAGGAGTTCGCGCCTGGTCACGCAATATGCCTTCTCAGCCTTGGTGAGTACCCTGCTGCCATAGGCCACCACTCTCTCCTGTCCGTCGACCTCTTGGGACAGAACGGCTCCGATGCCCCAACCGCTGGCATCCGTGTCCAGGATAAACGGTTTAGACATGTCAGCCATGGTCAGGATGGGCGCCGCTATCATCTTCTCCTTCAGTGTCTCAAATGCGACCTGACAGTCGTCGAACCACACAAAGCTCTTCTCCTTCTGGGTAAGTTGATGCAGGGGCGCTGCGACGGTCGTAAAGTCTTTGACGAACCTCCGATAATAGCTACATAATCCGAGGAAACTCCGTACCTCGGTCTGGGAGACTGGGGTGGACCAGTCTCTCACAGCCTGGACTTTCTCCGGCTCCGTCTCGATACCAGCGCCGGACACGCCTTGTCCCAGGTAGGTGACTTTTCGGGCGCCAATGACACACTTGGAGGGTTTCAACTTAAGCCCGTGAAGCTGTAGTCTCTGGAACACCACCTCCAAGTTGGCCAGCATCTCGGTAAACGTCTTCGCGAATACGATGATATCGTCGAGGTAAATGAGGCAAGTCTCGTAGTGCAGACCGGCCAATACCGCTTCCATCAGGCGTTCGAAGGTTCCCGGGGCGTTGCACAGCCCGAACGGCATAACGCGGAACTGGTAAAGGCCTTTCCTGGTAGCAAACGCGGACTTGCTTCGGTCTTCAGGCGCCAATTCAACTTGCCAGTATCCGGACATCAGGTCGAGGGTAGACCACCACTGTGCTCCGTTCAGTGCGTCAAGACTGTCATCGATCCTCGGCATAGGATATGCGTCTTTCTCTGTGACGTCATTCAGGGCCCGATAATCAACGCAAAATCGGGATTTACCGTCCTTCGTCTTCACCAGGACCACAGGGGCCGACCACGGTCCCTCGGGGGGCTCTACCACACCTCGTCGTAACATCTCGTCAACCTGCTTGTCAATCTCCCATCGGGCATGAAGGGGCGGTCTTCTAGGTGGAATACGAATCGGGGGTGCATTCCCCGTCTTTATCTGATGCTGCACCCTTGTCGTACGCCCAAGGTCATCGTCATCGGCAACAAACAAACCAACGTGTCGACTCAGCATTTGCACAACTTCCCTCAGCTGGGCTGCACTCAGGCCGTCCTTGGACTTCTCCAACAGAGGCTGCATATATGCCGGTAGGGTCGTCGTCCGCGCCTTCGGCCTCGTAGGCTCTTCAGGAACATCACCTAGTGTGGACATACTACCACAGAAGGTACCAGCGTGAATGACTGTGGACTTGTCGGAAGCGTTCAGCATACGAATAGGCACACTACCATCAGATGCAACTCGAGAAAGTGTTCTCGCCAGGACTAGGCCGGTCTTCTCGGTAAATGCGAGCTCCCCCTCTACTAGTCCAACCTCCCCCGGCGGTGCGTCTTTCACCCTGGCCGGGGCAAGTATCTGGGTTCTAGGCGGTATGGTGATGGTCTCAGCCAGGGCCAAACAATAACAATCGAAACTTCCTACAACCTCGCATTGCAGGTACTTGCCTCCCAGCTTCAATCGGTGGCCTCTTGCGTCAAGTATACAGCCGTGGCGATACAGGAAGTCGTACCCCAGGATGGCGTCGATGGACAAGTCTCCCACAACCAGCGTGTGCTTCCACACCGTCCCTCGGATCGATATCCTGAAGTCTCCCTCTCCGAGTAAAGGCATATGGGAACCGTCAGCTACCTTGATGGACTGGTACCGGGAGTCTCGAAGGACTGGTTTCACATCTGGGTCAAGCTGTTCCCATATCCGGCGGCTGATCAAGGAGATAGATGCTCCAGAGTCCACACAGCGCATCACCTTCACAGGCCCGATAGACGCGGATAGGTATATCCCTGCTTCTCCCTGGTTATGAAGCGCAGGCTTCGGTTCCTGGGGCTTTGGTGGGTTCCCGGACCCGGACGATCGTCTCGGGGGCGGAGAGGGTGAACGTCTAGGGCACGCCGCCCTAAAATGGCCGTCTTCTCCGCACCTCCAACATCCCCGGCGTGGTTGTCGTCCCGTCCTCTGCCCCCGCCTTGAACTTGAGCGTCCCCGTCCCGGAAAGCGCCTCTTATATTCTTCCATCAGGGTAGCAATCTCTGCTCGAAGTCGGACCTGCGCGTCCTCATCATCCCCAGGAACGTCAGCCGCTATGTCTTCTCCTGCAACGGCTCTGGCCGTGGGATCGGGACGTCGACGCTGGGCGTCCTGGAAGGCCTCTACCTCCACTGCGGCATGTACAGCCTCGTCTAGGGACTTCGGGCGGCACTGCCAGACTTTAAACCGTAGGTCTTCTCCAATTGCCTCAAAAAATTGACCACGGGCCAGGGTGTCTTGGACCTCATCACCGGCGTCGGGGTAGGCCATCTGGCTGAGTCTCACCAGAGCTTGGCCCAGTTCGGGTAGACATTCTCCCCTCTGTCGTCGCCTTGACTTCAGCTTGGACTTATACAACTCTGTTTGGTTAGGCGATGCGAAGCGTCTCTCCAAGGCATCACGTGGGCAGATGAAATTTGCCTCCCCCGGTTTCATCTTCAGACTGGAGAGAACCGATTGTGCTGGCCCCCGCAGGGACACGGCCAAGTGCTGTCCCCGCTCCCCTGGGGTCCACCGGTTCAAGGCTGCGCAATGCTCAAAATGTACCAGGTGATCTCTCCAGGGCGTACTCCCATCATAGGTCGAAGCCTTAACCCACATCTTACGGGAAGGGGGCATGGTCGTGACTGTGGCCGTTCCACTAGTGTCAGCCGCTGAAAGGCGCACTTCCGCGCGAGAAGTAAACGTGGTTGCCTCTGTCCCCGTTGTCTTAACCACGGTGGTGGCTGGATGTCCCCTCTCCTCGGCCGCTGAATGCCGCCCATCTGCGACCCGGTCGCGACCTTCTGCGACCCAGTCGCAAGCCCCTGCGACCCGGTCGCGACCCTCTGCGACCCGGTCGCAAATCGTCTGTTCCCGTATAGGCTGGTCCATGGAGGTTCTGGTAGTACTCTCCCCTTCTATCCTAGGGCTGGAGGTGTATTCTGGGGACCCTACCATCGTCTGATTGAAGGTCGCCTGCATGGTATGCATCTGTGCCTGTAAGCTTTGGAGGCCCTCCAATGGCACTCGATTGGTCAACGAGGTCTCGGTCTCGACGATGGCGGGCGTTGACAGCTCGGACGGTGCTTCTACCGGCCTCACGTCTTCTGTCGTCCTCAAAGTGGCTGGAACAGGTGACCCCATCCTCGATAGCTCTCTCCCCTGTAGGATAGCCCGTAGACCCGCTATGTCCGGACGTCTCGGTGTCGTCGCTGGAGAACTCATGGTTAATGGCGTTGTCGGCACGTCGTTGTCGGTCATCTCTAGTAGTCGGTTGTTCTCTTCTGTTGTAGATCAGGCAAGATCCCACCGCTGCCACCAGTTTTCTACGTGTAACGTGTACGACCAGGACCAGTCGTGGTGTTTACGTGAAAACGAATCAATAACAGGGATTGCCCACTGGCATTCTGGCCGTCACCGTAGTTAGCCCCTTCGCTAGTAGAGATCCGTGGATCGAAGAGATGATCACAACCCTACAAGGATGACTGACGCTGATGTAAAGGTCTATTATGGTATATTCTGCACAAATAGTATACGCGATTACAGATAATAGCGTAGAACCGCGTGGCTTAGACAGAATGTAACGTTATGCAGTAGAATAATATTTACATATATGTACAGACACTAGGAGAGTGTATGCAAATAAACTTGATGTTATATACAAATAATATAAGAGAGTGTGTGCATATAATTTGACAGTTACAGTTAGCCTTTAAATATGTATGGGTACGCGATAAGGGCGGCCTGGTTGCTGGCCCTTCTCTTCTGGGTATAAGGGCGGCCTGGCTGCTGGCCCTTCACCTCTCCCGTCACACGTAATCAAGGGCTGCCTGGTTGCTAGCCCTTTCCCCACACGATAACTGTATTTGCGACCTCCTGCGACCCGGTCGCAACCCGTCTGCGACCTTCTGCGACCCGGTCGCAAGTCGTCTTCTTCCGTCGTTGGAACGTTACGGCTGTAACGCTCTCTCAATATACGACACCCAGTCGTTGGAGCCTCTCCACGGATGTGGCAGCCCGTCGTCTTCTTCACCCCAAGTCGTCGGAACGTTACGGCTGTAACGCTCTCTCAATATATACCCCCAGTCGTTGGAGCCCCTCCACGGATGTGGCAGCCCGTCGTCTTCTTCACCCCCAGTCGTCGGAGCCTGACCCTAACTTGTCAGCTCACCAGTTTGCTTCCCGCACAGGTAGGTATAGCACGGCGTCTCAACCCTCACGGCTGCTGCGACCCGTCTATAGACACGACCCGTGGATACCCAACTTCACGATGACCCTCCAGGTAAGAAACACGCACATCTCGCCCTCTGTGGCCGTCAGGACAACTACTTGGGTATATATTGTGTTATCATTTCATCTGGTACCGATGTAGCATCACTACTGTCTGTAAACTGTCGATGGCGACTCTCTGCGACCCGGTCGCAAGCCTCTGCGACCCGGTCGCAATCCGTCTGCGACCTTCTGCGACCCGGTCGCAGGTCTGTCAGATTTCACGGTTTATCCACGTTTCTCGGGAGAAGAAGCCCGTCTGTGCTGTGCCGTGTCTTTTCTGTACTGTCTGTAATCTTTGTGGTCTCTTTCGCACCCGTCCAGCGTCTATGCGACCGTCTGCGACCTTTCTGTGACCTTCTGCGACCCGGTCGCAGGGCTCTCGGATTCCACGATTTATCGACGTTTCTCGGGAGAAGAAGCCCGTCTGTACTGTGCCTTGTCTTTGCTGTACTGGCTGTAATATCTGTGGCCTCTTTCACACCCGTACAGCGTCTAAGCGACCGTCTGCGACCTTTCTGCGACCTTCTGCGACCCGGTCGCAGACCTAACGGGCTGCACGATATGTCGTCGAATAACGGTAGGAGAGATTGGCTCTATTATCTCTGTATTTATAGTACATTTGCATATAATCGGAGGATGGAGAGAGTCCCTTATTACCGTCATATACCGCTTCACGACCGATGACACCGACACATAAATAATACTGACCACGTCCCAGTGCCCGGGCTGTTCAGCAAAACAGTGCCGATATCATACAATCTGCTGGTATTGACCTATATCCTTATTCTATACTGACGTCTGATCATGTTTACCGGAATGTGCTACGCGGTAATACATGTCATGTTACAGTATTATAGAATACCCCCAGACTACAATAAACACGCCAGTCGGTCTTCCCACTCTGTCGTGTTCCCTATACTATAGTACAACACACAAACACGGTTCCACACTGAAAATGCAAGCCAGCAAATTCGCATTGGATTGACGTGTTTTCACAGGTTGCACTAGCTACAGGATCTACAATCTTTTAGACTCCCTGGCCAAAACAATTACATGTGCGACCCGGTCGCAAAGTGCGCCAAAACCACACAATTCAGGCTGTACCTGGCGTGCTTTCTCCAGCTCTGTCTTTTTGGTCTGCTCCCGCTTGAAATGTCTGCACCTGTATATATAGTGTGTGCACTCTCCGCACCCGAAAAGTCCCCATAGGAAGTTTCCTCGCGAACGGAGACGTTTCGCCTGCAATGAAAGATCGTCTCTCACAGCGAAATTACAGTTCATAGTCCATAAACTAGAACGGCATCCCAATATAGAACCTGTAGAAAATATTCCACGTAAATGGCAACTCCTATCTTGCTCTGGTAAGCGAGAAATACGGGGGACTCCATTTCCGTACACTGCCTTGCTCCTCGCTGACGATACATGTCAAGGTCGTTCCCCGCATTCCATTTGGGTCACCCACCATATTCAAACTGTTCTCTACACAAACGGTTAACCGTTACAGTGGTAAAATAAAAGATATACTGGTAGTTAAAAACAATATAATTTTGTTCTATTTTTTACCTCAGTTTTCACTTTAGTTCAATTTTATTATCATCAAATGGCTTCGTGACACCGACCTACGAACAATTAATGTCATGCTATACACCATGTATACATCTTTTATATTGTTTTAAACTGTGCTATAAGACTGTATAATACTGATATACACTGTGTATATGTATAATATCTTATCACTATGTGACTCATTTATCGTAAAACATATGTGGAAATCCTTTAATACAGAAAATAAAAAAAATATATAAAAAAATGTGTGTTTATATTGCCAAATTATTTAAAAACTGTGTTCAAAATAACCTAAAAATATAGGGTGGGGAAAATGTCCACTGGGGGAAATGCCCAATGGGGGAAATGTCCATGGGGGAAATGTCCGCTGGGGGAAATGTCCGTACACCACATGCTGCTAACTTGATCAGTTTAGTACCAGTATTGTACATGCTGCTAACCCGAAGAAGTTCAATCTTCAAAGTGACAACCCTTCCGTATCTATGCCCATGTCAATAGTTAATGCAAGTGAAAAGGACTGAGAAAAGACCGACCGGGATTCGATCGCTCAACCTCCTGCTTTCGAATCCAGCGCTTTACCGACAGAGCTACCCTGTAGCTGGGACGAATACTCGAATACACAAGCGCTGGACCAGTGTCAGGCAGTACCGTATTAAAAGCTTGATAGAATGCTTCCTGTAAGTAGTATATTTGGAGAATACAGTATAGTATTTACAGGTTATTGCATATATGACATTCGGAGATTCATAGGAGGCAAGTAGATAGTAAAAGGTGGGTTCGAGAACACTGGACCTCCTTACATATAATGTATGATCCCAGATCGCAAATGACGCTATCAGTGGAAGGAGTGGAGCGGGGGGGGGGGGGGGGGAACAGTAGGCCATTCTAAATATAACTAGCGTGACATCATCTTGATCAAACATATAAAAATGGCAATGATCTAAAAAATCTAAGAACCAAGGATCAATAGCAATCATCTCAAGTCAGTTTACATATGCGATAAAGCGAGACTGACACTTGTACTGACATGTATGCTTGTACTTTGATATTGTACTTAATTACGTAGCAACAATATAGCTGATTGTTGTGGATACAAATTATGTATGTGTATCCACATTTTAAAATCACCGCAAAAAGTGAATTTCCATATTGATACACATGCTATTTAAGTGGTATTTGTCAGTGTGAAAACTGAATGAAATTGCGGCAAAACTCTGGTAGAAGTTTTGTCGAAAGTGTTTTGGATTATGTCAGATTTCGTTATTTTTTCAGTATCTTCTTCGTCGACCTTTATCCACAACACAAAACAGGAACTACTGACAGTTTTGCACAAAACTCTTATAACATATCTGATTATGGTTACAAAGAATCAGAACTTGGCGTGTTTTCCTATTACTGATATGGATGGGCTCGATCCCCACGATAGCTTTCATCCCAAACCTGAATTTCCGTGAGTACAAGTAATCGTACATTTGATTGGCTGAACGGTACCGCCCACCAGTTATCGAACCAATCAGCACACTTGGTAGGATTTCGATGGGATAGTCATACGTTAACAAGATGGCTCGTTTCTCTTCCCCATCCATGTGATTATTATGTGAATTTAAAAAAAAACCTATAATCCCATAATACAGGTCTGTAGACTCCGTACCTCCGTACAACGCCCGACAGGCGGTACATTTATTACTGTAACGGTCAAAATATCAGCCAATGAACAGACGGCGTTTTGGGGCAATACGCCAACTTCGTGGGATCGCGGTATATTTAAATGAAGGTCCAGTTTATGTGCAAAAAAGCTGGAGGACAAAGTCTTTGAAGTCCCAGAGGAAACAAGTGTCTTAAGTCAAAACATTCACGGCCATGAACATCTGAATTTAAAGCAATTACCAGAAGGAGACGAAATACACGATACATTGCCTGTCGCTTAATTCGATCAAATATGGGCATGTTCGGAGAGGTCATAATTTCACGAATATTCGTGAACAAGCTATCCGTCATGGATAGGATTTGATTGACAAACCATGACTTGCGATGATGGTGAAACCGTGATTATATAAGTATTTAGAACAACACTGTAAGTATCACATTATCTTGTTTTATAGCCTGGAATTGTTAGTACCGTAACACACACGTTCATTGTGATATGGGTTGCTTGGATTTGTTTTTCACGTTTCATCATTTAGAACACGATGGGAAGGGTCTCGGTGAAATTTTTGGAAAAGTACCATATAGCCCATATAGTCCCATACTGGCTATATGGGGGTATAGGTTCAACCTGGAAAATTCACACACGTTCATTGTGATATGGTTGTTTGGTCTTGTTTTTCACGTCTCGTCATTTAGAACATGATGGGAAGGGTCCCGGAGCGAAACGGTGAAATTTTTGGAAAAAGCTCACCGAGGCCTGGGTAGGCCCATAGACTGGCTATGGGGTATAGGTTCAACCTGGGAAATTCACACACGTTCATTGTGATATGGGTTGTTTGGTCTTGTTTTTCACATCTCGTCATTTAGAACACGATGGGAGGGGTCCCGAAGCGAAGCGGTGAAATTTTTGGAAAAAGTTCACCGAGGCCTGGGTAGGCCCATAGGCCTATACTGCATGGCTATGGAGGTATAGGTCCATACGGGGTGAACGTTTTGGGGTCTAGGTGAGCCCCTAATGGTCCTATGGTGTCGTATGAGGTCTTATTTTGAAGCTCTCGTGGAGTTTGTAATGTATCGACTAATAGTTCGTCCGTGTGCAATAGTCTGCGCATGCGCAGTCTGGTCGTAGTATAGAAAGCAGGCATGTTGGGGGGTATGTGGGGGGGTGTTTGGGGTAGAGATGGACCACTATGGGTCCAAATGGGTCGTGGGAGGTGTCAAAGCGAAGCTTGTGTGGGGTAGAGTCAGAATGGCGTGTTTTTAAAATGCAAGTCGCGTCAATCTGCGCATGCGCAGTTGGGTGTAGTAAGTCAAGTGGCCATTTTGGGAGTGCGTGGAGGTGTGTTTGGGGTAGAGAGGGACCATCCTTGGTCCGATTGTGTCGTGGGAGGTGTTATCTTGTACCTCTCGGGGTGTTCACGTCACCTGTGACGTCATCGGTGACGTCATCAGTAGGAGTAGTAGCGAAAGTGGGCGTTTTGGGGCAGTGAAGGAAGGTATTTGGTGTAGAGATGGACCATCCATAACTGACCTTTGACCCCGGCGCGCAATTTTATCCGGTATTGTTAGCGCGCGCCGGGGTCAAAGGTCAGTTCCGGTCACGTGAACGGAAGCGGAAGTGACCTCACAGAAGTGAAGGATATATATCCACCTTCACTGGATTTGAAGGAAACTACAGATAGCCTTACAGGCACATCTTATTTAGATCTCTATCTCTATAAAAATGAAGCGGGCATTCGACTTTATGACAAAAGAGATGATTACAATTTCGACATCGTAAACTATCCCTTTCTGGATAGTAATATTCCAGTGGGACCTGCATATGGCGTATACATATCTCGCTTAGTAGCATTTGCTAGATCCTGTGTTAAATGTGATGATTTTAATCAACGTCACAAAACATTGTTGCAGAAACTTATAAAACAGGGCTATTCCACCAAGCGCCTCCACTCAAAGTTTCTCAAATTTGGCGATACATATCGCATGCTGATAGCAAAATACGAACGTAGCGTGCAAGATCTATGGCGCTACGTTTCGTAACTTGTGTCTAATTCCGCTTAACCCGGGGCTAGGGGCCGTATGAACCCATGTACTTCAAGATCCTCATGGACGACGGCTGGATTATGAATGACGGACTAGACGCTTGTAATCATATGAACAGTCACAATCAAAGCGTGACTGAGATACATCATTCTTTAGATGACGACTTTACAACGAATATTATGGATTAAGAATACTGATCAGCGATACGGATTTGATATTTTTGGAACATCATGATGTCTTGCCGGCATCATTGAAAACTGTTGACCGCTTCTCTCTTGCAGGAAACAAGCCTACGTTTATGTATACTATGATTGTCTTTTTGAATTTGGTGCTAATACTGCTAATACTGTTATATGGAATATAGAATAGGTCTTTGGATTATGGACGCGGATATTCTCTAATGGACGACGGCTGGATTATGAATGACGGACTAGACGCTTGTAATATGCAAATGTCACTTCCGAGCTCTGAGCTCCACACGCTTTGAGCTCCAAGAGCTCCGATCCAAGAGCTCTGCCACACGGGAGCTCCCACCACCACCACCACCACAGGGCGAGGTCCGCCATCTTCAGTCCGTGTCTTTTCCGTGACGGAGTGTGAACATGATAGCACATGTACTGACCTGTCTGTGGGGTTTTCCCCACAATGTCGTTCACTTCCGAGTCACTTCCCGAAAAGACACGGAGGTGGCCGAAGAGACGCGGAGGTGCCCGAAGATGTCACGGTAGTGCCCGAAGAGACACGGAGGTCACCGAAGATGTCACGGAGATCACCGAAGAGACACGGAGGTGCCCGAACATGATACCAGCTAGCGTGCTATAAAAGGGAAGCGGCCTGGCCGTTTCATCAGACACTCTGTCAACCACCAAGATGTTCACTTGTACTACGTGCTCGAAATCATTCACTCGTCTGCACGACTTGCGCCGCCATGAGGCTACCAAGCAAGAAGGAACCGCCCGGTATAGCTGTACGATATGTACACTGTTGTTTCAGCGCCCGGATCATTTACAGCGCCACACACGTGCACGCCATGAAGTACCCAAGCGTCCATGCGAAGAATGTGATCGGCTTTTCAAACTGACCAGTCAGTTGCTGCGACACCAACGCACACGACATCCTGTTCCGCAGCCACGTTTGCAGGTAGAAGAGCCCGTAGGCATCAATATCGAGACAGGGAGAACTCCCACCCATCGCACGAGGGCCGATGATGATGTCGCCCTAATTCAACAGTCAAATTCCGACGACAAGACCTTGGGCCAGATTTTGTACGACGTGGAGGGCAAAGTACACTTCGTGGACGAACCCATAAATGTTCCTAGCGATCTGTTACACGAAGACCATCCAGTGAGTGACATCTATCGGCGTCATTGGCCCATGATCCGGCCCTGTTTCTACCGTCATCGCCCTATTCAAAATATCTACAATTTCCGACTGATCGACCTCGCCCGTCTACGCAGCTACGTGGAAGCCATCTTCAACGATCAAACTACGGCCTTCAAGTTGAATCTGGCGTTTGGTTATGTGCTGCAGCATAAGGACACAGACCAAGCCCGATATTTTTACCCGAGCAGTAACATCCGGGTATTTGATCAACCGTTTACCATCATTAACCGGTCGTCGCTAGAGGCGATGCTGGAGAAACTGGACACCGTGGATCCCTTGGAATGGGCCCAACAACAACGCCCCAACACACAATGGGTCGTAGAGAGGGTGACCAATGCCACGTTTTTCGTTACCAAGCTGACCGACCACCCCCATCGGCTGAATGCGTCACTCATGCACTGATGAATACCATAACATGCCGTACATACTTTATATGTCTACATGCTGATCGTTGACGGTACGGAGGTGACCGAAGAGACACGGAGGTGACCGAAGATGTCACGGAGGTCACCGAAGGGACACGGAGATGACCGAAGATGTCACGGAGGTCACCGAAGAGACGCGGAGATCCATCCGGGTTTACACGGGAACAGCCGGGTAGTTACGGAGGTGACCGAAGAGACACGGAGGTGACCGAAGATGTCACGGAGGTGCCGGAAGAGACACGGAGGTTGCCGAAGATGTCACGGAGGTCACCGAAGAGACACGGAGGTGACCGAAGATGTCACGGAGGTTACCGAAGAGACACGGAGGTGCCAGAAGAGTCACGGACGTCACCGAAAAGACACGGAGGTGACCGAAGAGACACGGAGGTTGCCGAAAAGACACGAATGTCACGGAAAAACGTATTAAAGTGGGAATTTTTACGGCATTCATCATTTCCAGGAGTGTGCTAAAAATAGATCACCAGCTAGCGTGCTATAAAAGGGAAGCGGCCTGGCCGTTTCATCAGACACTCTGTCAACCATCAAGATGTTCACTTGCACAACTTGCCAGAAGCAGTTTACTCGTCTGCACGACTTGCACCGCCACAAGGCCTCCACCCACAACGATGCACGGTATACTTGTATAACCTGCGCACGGTCATTTAATCGGAAGGATCCTTTACTGCGCCACGAACGCTCATTCCACGAGGGCGCGACGGAACAATGTAAGGATTGTGGTCAACTCTTCAAACGACGCAGTCAGTTAAGACGCATCAGCGTTTGATTCATGCCCCGTCTCTACGGTTTGGGCGACAACTTTCCACTGAAGAGGAGCCGCGGAAGGTCAGACCCAGTGAAGATGAGCCCGGGGAGACGAACGCCACTGGTGATGCGATGACGGAGAGCCCGCCTATACCCACAGTTCAGAAGAGCCTGGATATCCAGCCGGACCCCACCGTTACGGTTTCGAGTCATACGCCTGACAACATCGAACATTTTCTGGACGAGCCCATAAATGTTCCTAGTGATCTCTTACAGGACGCCCATCCAGTGAGTGACATCTATCGGCGCCATTGGTCCATGATACGGCAATGTTTCAACCGTCATCGCCCTATTCAAGATATCTACAATTTCCGACTGGCCGACCTCGCCCGTCTACGTAGCTACGTGGAAGCCATCTTCAACGACCAAACTACGGCCTTCAAATTAAATCTGGCGTTTGGTTATGTGCTGCAGCATAAGGAGACAGTCCAAGTCCGATACTTTTACCCGAGCAGGAACATCCAGGTATTTGACCAACCGTTTACCATCATTAACCGAGTGTCGCTAGAGACGATACTGAAGAAACTGGACACCGTGGATCCCTTGGAATGGGCCCAACAACAACGCCCCAACACCAAGTGGACAGTGGAGAAGGTGACCAATGTTACGTTTTTCGTTACCAAGCTGACCGACCACCCCATCGGCTGAATGCCTCACCCATGCACTGATGAATACCATAACATGCCGTACATACTCTATATGTCTACATGCTGATCGTTGACTTGAGCTCAGTAAACACTTGTACCTAATGTGACGGTGCGTTAAATAATAAAACGTGGTGTTTGATATTTCAATTTGTTTTGCTGTGAACATACCAAACATGCCCAGGGCGGCTCCCCAGCCTGGGTATGATGTAACATTGGGGATAATAAACTGTATGAACATTGCTGAACTTGTTGTTATTCACGACAACGGCTATGGTACAATACAGGACAGATATGGTATAATACAGCACAGATTTGGTATAATACAGGACATATACTGTATAATACAGGACAGATTTGGTATAATACAGAACATATATTGTATAATACAGCACAGATTTGGTATAATACAGGACAGATACTGTATAATACAGCACAGATTTGGTATAATACAGAACATATATTGTATAATACAGGACAAATATGGTACAAAACAGGACAGATTTGGTATAATACAGGACAGATATTGTATAACACAGGACAGATATTGCATAATACAGCACAGATATGGTATAATTCAGGATAGATATGGTATAATACAGCACAGATATGGTATAATAGAGGGCAAATATTGTATAATACAGCACAGATTTGGTAAAATACAGGACATATATGGTACAATACAGGACAGATATGGTATAATGCAGCACAGATATGGTATAATAGAGGAGGAATATTGTATAATACAGAGCAGATATGGTATAATACAGGACATATATGGTACAATACAGGACAGATACTGTATAATACAGGACAGATTTGGTATAATACAGAACATATTGCAGAATACTGGACAGATATTGTATAATACAGGACAGATATTGTATAATACAGCACAGATATGGTATAACACAGGACAGATATTGTATAATACAGGACAGATTTGGTATAATACAGAACATATTGCAGAATACTGGACAGATATTGTATAATACAGGACAGATATTGTATAATACAGCACAGATATGGTATAACACAGGACAGATATTGTATAATACAGTACAGATTTGGTATAATACAGCACAGATTTGGTATAATACAGGACAGATACTGTATAATACAGGGCAGATTTGGTATAATACAGGACATATATGGTATAATAGAGGACAAATATGGTACAATGCAGGACAGATTTGGTATAATACAGGACAGATATTGTATAACATAGGACAGGTATGGTATAATACAGGACATATATGGTATAATGCAGGACAGATGTGGTATAACACAACAAAGATGTGGTATAATGTGTGACAGATATGGATGGTCCATCTCTACACCAAATACCTTCCTTCACTGCCCCAAAATGCCCACTTTCGCTACTACTCCTACTGATGACGTCACCGATGACGTCACAGGTGACGAACACCACGAGAGGTACAAGATAACACCTCCCACGACACAATCGGACCAAGGATGGTCCCTCTCTACCCCAAACACACCTCCACGCACCCCCAAAATGGCCACTTGACTTACTACACCCAACTGCGCATGCGCAGATTGACGCGACTTGCACTTAAAAACACGCCATTCTGACTCTACCCCACACAAGCTTCACTTTGACACCTCCCACGACCCATTTGGACCCATAGTGGTCCATCTCTACCCCAAACACACCCCCCACATACCCCCCAACATGCCTGCTTTCTATACTACGGCCAGACTACGCATGCGCAGACTCTTGCACACGGACGAACCATGAGTCGATACATTACAAACTCCACGAGAGCTTCAAAATAAGACCTCATACGACACCATAGGACCATTAGGGGCTCACCTAGACCCCAAAACGTTCACCCCGTATGGACCTATACCTCCATAGCCATGCAGTATAGGCCTATGGGCCTACCCAGGCCTCGGTGAACTTTTTCCAAAAATTTCACCGCTTCGCTTCGGGACCCCTCCCATCGTGTTCTAAATGACGAGATGTGAAAAACAAGACCAAACAACCCATATCACAATGAACGTGTGTGAATTTCCCAGGTTGAACCTATACCCCATAGCCAGTCTATGGGCCTACCCAGGCCTCGGTGAGCTTTTTCCAAAAATTTCACCGTTTCGCTCCGGGACCCTTCCCATCATGTTCTAAATGACGAGATGTGAAAAACAAGACCAAACAACCCATATCACAATGAACGTGTGTGAATTTTCCAGGTTGAACCTATACCCCCATATAGCCAGTATGGGACTATATGGGCTATATGGTACTTTTCCAAAAATTTCACCGAGACCCTTCCCATCGTGTTCTAAATGACGAGATGTGAAAAACAAGACCAAACAACCCATATCACAATGAACGTGTGTGAATTTCCCAGGTTGAACCTATACCCCATAGCCAGTCTATGGGCCTACCCAGGCCTCGGTGAGCTTTTTCCAAAAATTTCACCGTTTCGCTCCGGGACCCTTCCCATCATGTTCTAAATGACGAGATGTGAAAAACAAGACCAAGCAACCCATATCACAATGAACGTGTGTGAATTTCCCAGGTTGGACCTATACCCCCATGGCCAGCCTATGGGCCTATATACAGACCTCGGTGACTTTTCCCAAAAATTTCACCGATTCGCTCCGGGACCCCTCCCATTGTATTTTTCCCGGCGAGACGAGAAAAACGAGACCCCACAACCCATAGTAACACCCACAAAAAAAATTGACCATCCCCATACCTCATACAGGCATTTTCCCTTATATTGTATAATACAGACCCCTATTGTAGGGGTAAAGTCCGTGTTCCGCTTTTTATAGTTTCGGAAAAAATCCTAATTTTACATGCACCCACCCCATTGACTTGATAGGCAGGCCCCGATAAGCCCGGGGACCGATATTAGCCCTTTTGGCTAGAGTTGATAGGGGTTTTCCCCTATTTTAGGGGTAAAGTCCGTGTTCCGCTTTTTATATTTTCGGGGAAAAATCCTAATTTTACATGCACCCACCCCATTGACTTGATAGGCAGGCCCCGATAAGCCCGGGGACCGATATTAGCCCTTTTGGCTAGAGTTGATAGGGGTAAAGTCCGTGTTCCGCTTTTTATATTTTCGGGGACAAATCCTAATTTTACATGCACCCACCCCATTGACTTGATAGGCAGGCCCCGATAAGCCCGGGGCACGATATTAGCCCTTTTGGCTAGAGTTGATAGGTGTTTTCCCCTATTTTAGGGGTAAAGTCCGTGTTCCGCTTTTTATAGTTTCGGGAAAAAATCCTAATTTTACATGCACCCACCCCATTGACTTGATAGGCAGGCCCCAATAAGCCCGGAGACCGATATTAGCCCTTGTGTCTAGGGTTGATAGGTGTTTTCCCCTATTTTAGGGGTAAAGTCCGTATTCCGCTTTTTATAGTTTCGGGGAAAAAATCCTAATTTTACATGCACCCACCCCATTGACTTGATAGGCAGGCCCCAATAAGCCCGGGGACCGATATTAGCCCTTTTGGCTAGAGTTGATAGGGGTTTTCCCCTATTTTAGGGGTAAAGTCCGTGTTTCGCTTTTTATATTTTGGGGGAAAAATTCTAATTTTACATGCACCCACCCATGACTGAATGGCCCTCGAGGAGCGCTTCACTTTGACACCTCACTCGATCTATTCGGTCCACTAGGGACCTACCCCGGTCACAAAACGTCTATTCCCATACTCTTTTTAGGCATTCCCCGTATACATTAACATTGGAAGTCACTTGGTTGACATGGGACTACTTTCTGTCCGCGGAAGTGACACCACCAGACCGCGGAAGAATACAAAGGTTAAAGGTTGCCGGAACTACTTTTGACCTCCACGTGACCTTGAGCTGGTGGCGCCCCCTGGCGCCACAGAGGTGAAAGGCGATGTGGCGTCCCCTATACCTTTAACCTGGAAAAAAGGGGACCAAGAGTTACCTCCCTGGAAAAGGGACCCCCATCGTGCTCCCTCCCTACTACTGACGTGACGACGCAAATGATCGCAAATATCATTTTGACTGAAGGTTTCCTATTCCTATATATTAAGATGTTTACGAGCATCATGCTCTGAGAGAAAATATAAGTGACGTTCATGATAGGTTAGTCAAATAATAATTTGGCTGCTGAATAAATGAAACATCATACAATGGGAATTTCCGGACATTCTAGTCACTGTATGACCAGGACACTGTACCACTACGCTTGACAAGTATGGGCAACATATACTCACTTCACACCCAAGGTCTCAACCCACATACACGTATACCTACCCCAACCCGAACTGCGCTTTCTCTGCTACTGATGGCACAACAGTCACATCCAAGGTCTACCAGGCCTTCGTTGCGTTCTGACCCGAGGTCATCTGTCGTCACGATAAATGAATATGACGACCGTCTAACTAAGCGCATTGATATCATCGGCGACCCACTGATATATCTTTCCACAGCATATAGTTCTATGACAAAAAACACTTTCGACAAAAAGTTCTCAAAAACAAGTGGCATTGGCGCGCTTAAATACATTTAATAACTGTTTGGTGTATTTCAAGATAAATAGACGTTTTGTAATCGATACAACATTAGATAGAATAGTTATTTAATTCTGCAAGAATCATGTAAAAAATGATGAGACCCCTGCAGGGATAAATGGAGAACAGCGCAAAGCACCCTGGGAGAGGATGAGTCAACCATATGGACAGGACACTGTAGTACGAACTATATGTTACGAGAAACACCGTACATTGTTGAAACACCCTATGAACATCCAAACGTGCCCTTTTCTACTAGGGGCCCTCGGTGGCCGAGTGGTCTAAGGCGCTTCGCTGGTGACCGCTAGCCTCACACCGCTGAACCGGCACGGGTTCGAGCCCAGCTGGTCCATGTGTGAAAGTTTGTCAGTTATTTGCCGAAGGGCGGTGGTTCTCTCCGGGTACTCCGGCTTCCTCCACCAACCAAACTGACTGTCACCATATGAGTGAAACAAACTTGAGTGTGACATTAAGCCAAATTCCCTCCTCCCCCTCCTCCTTTTCTACTACACATCGACTGCCCATGTGCACCTTGACGTGTACGGCACCCCAGTCCTATTCTACACTTCGAAAGTTTCCGTAACTTAAGAAGCGATTGACTCCGACACCCGTGGGGTAGGAAATAGGACCCAAACGTCGTGATATGACTGATTTCCTGATAGACTGAAAGATTGTTGAAAGCGGCGTTAAATCATACTCATTCGTTTCAATACGACACCAGTGGCGTAGCATTCGGCGGGGTTGGGGGCGGGGTTGGGGGCGGGGGGGGGGGGGCACTTCTAAACATGTGAGCCTCAACCCCCACCCCATCCCACACTTCTTGGTCATGAAGGCTGCTGAAGAAGTCTGCATTTAAACTTCTTTACAATGTTCATGCTGCATGCCTGTTCTCGACTAGCAAACTGTATGACTGCTGTAAATATATCACCATTAGGATGCAAAATAAATTGAAATGAGAAGCTTTCAAAAAATGTTTTCTAATCTTTTATTTTTTTATTATTATTGTTATTATTATTTATTTTAGTTGTTTTTTTTCTTTTTTGGTTTTGGGGCTGTTAAAATGTCAAGTTATGTACAAGAATTTGACCTCCGACAAGTGTTCAAAATACGCCAGATTGCAGAAAATAAAGCACAGACTTTCAAAAAATTTCGGGTGGGGGGAAACCCCCAGACTCCTAGCATTACCCTGGATAGTATCGGTAGATGTTTTCACAGTTTCGCTCCCCCCCCCCCCAATTCAACATGAACATCGCAATTGGAGCAAGGTTGGTTGATTGCACTATTGCACACATGGATATATTTATTGACCAATTAGATCACTTGTTTATGGCGACCGTGACAAGAGATTGGAAAGCACCATAGCTTGTGGGATATACCCGGTGGTAGATAAACACGCACATTTTCAACAACCATGAACAGTAATAAATATAAAGGAAACATAGTTTAAAACAAAATCTATTTGAAGAATAAATAAACCCATTCGTCTACTATGAAACATCCAACAAGCCAGGCAAATGTAGGGAACACTGAAACTTCAAAGGCGGTCTGTGATGTCAGTGTATCCGACCTCACCTTCCCACTGAAGGACTTGAATTGGGGGAAATAACGCACGAATTTCTATAAAATTTCACTGATCTATCCATTAATATTTTATTGTTATGCATGCTTGGATTAAATAGTGTACATTCGGTATCAGCGAATAGTTTAGCACAGAAAGTAAAACCTTAACGTATTTTACCATCAGCGCAGCTTTTCTAGATCACGTAACTGCAATGTGGGCGGAACGCGGTCTGCTTTGCTAGTTGATCAAGGGTTCGCCTTTGGCTCGCAAATAGAAGCCTTGACGTTGTGAAGATGTACGGCCCCTGGAGCCTTGTGGTTCCGGACTGTACATGCAAATACAATATGAGGAAGCATGGCTGAGTAGGAACGAACGAAGCCATGTTAACTTGGCTATTTCATACCCTCTATCTGTGTTTTTGTGATAAAGCTGTTTCAATCTTTATGGGATGCTGTGGATAATAACAAACTTCATGAGTTTCAAAAAACTGTACGAGTAATTCATCTGAATAGCCAGAAACGTTTCGATCAAACCATGATCAGGATCAAACCATGATCAGGCGATGTAGAATCGGCCAAACCCGATTAACTCACGAACATTCACTAAAAAAGGAACCAGCCCCAAGGTGTATTCCATGCCACGAAGAGCTCACAGTGAAACATATTCAGCTCGACTGTTAGCCTAGTAGTTCTCTTCCATCTCCTTTAGTGGGGAGAGAACTAGGTCTAATCGACTGTATAGATTTTAAGATTGTAAGAGATTCTTTCTATCAAGCAGCTACTTTAGAAGACCTTTTAAGTCGGGTAAAAGAAGGCTGTATTTTAGGTTATTTGAAAGAAATCGTTTTTTGCGTAAGTTTCAATGTATGTACATGTCTTTCAGTGTGTTGTGTTGAGTACTTCTGGATTGCTGGGTTGTTGACTTGTTTTTGTTAGAATACCGGTACTTAGAATTTTGTTTGATCGTCGCTATATAGCTGAGATATTGCTGAATGCGACATTAAACGGTGTTTCTCTCTCTCTCCATCTCAAATAAGATGGGAAATACGTTAACAAATTTTTTTATTTTTTTTTTGCTTTTAAGCTATCATGTCCTTCCAAATGCGGACAGTGATTGACACCACGTGATCTAATTATAATAAATACCGGAAGTCATTTGTGAAGCGATGGTGCGGACTGCGGTGGCTGTTTCATTTTCCACTGTCAGCTAGCACGAGTTCTGTGAACTAAGTCCACAAGATGCCCTTATTCGAAGGTTTAGGATTCGGAACGGACAAGAATGCTATCGTTATCGATATTGGTGCAGCATACACAAAGTAAATTCAATCATTGTTTGTTCTTATGATGTGAGGTGATGTGGGGTCCAGTTTTCAACACTTAACATACCTTTTAGTGACAGTTCCCATACAACATATGTATAAAACATCACTATCGTTTATTGTTCTAATCCATAATACTGTTTTTCAGAGAGGAGCCTGTACACTTGCTGTCACTCTTCTTGCTATATATCTCTGATTATCCATGGCAAACCAGGCGCTGGTAACTAATTGGCACTGTTCAAACGATGGCATTATCAGATTATGTCCCCTCACAGTGCTACTTGTTCTCTTATTCTACGATATAGGGCAGTGTGAGATTCAAGGTAACTGCTGATCTGTTTACCTCCCTCACAAAGATTTGCCGTTGATCTTTAACCCATGAGTGAATGCATGGGCCTGATCAGGTTTTTTGCCGATATCTTTTGATATACGGTACAGACAATAAAATTCTGAAATTACAGTATGTGTTGGCAAACTATATTTTGTGATACATACTAATACAGTAGACTTCAAATATGCGGGGTTTGATTTTTACAGCAAGATTTGTCCATTTGGCTTATGATCTGAGTGCATGTTAAAGAATTAAGCGGATCATCGCCGCACTCGGGTGCTGGTTGGTCAAACTGAGCTCTGACATATGCCTGCACTGAGCTATATGGGTGTCCGATCTATTATCGTGTGGTTTTGAAGGTTCATTTGGATATTCTCTTAGACACAACGGAAGTAACAGCGGCTCTAAACAAAGGATCAGCTGTTCTATCAATTACAGTTCCGTGATCGCCACCCACACAACGGGGGGATTTTTAACCAAGGCCTCAATGGAGCATAACAGGTTTTTCCTAAAAATCTTCTCTCATACTTGAGATAAATTTCTACAACTTGGCAAAGTAAAAGATAGTACATCCGTTCAAATTATGTGTTGAAATCAGAGCTGAACTGGCCTTTTTCGAAGTTTTTTCCATTTACTTCTGTGTTAAAATTAGGCTTTTCAGAGGGAGAAAAATCCCCCAGTGACGTCATTGTATCATAGAGAATATGACGATGGTTGCTGAGCTCATCAACTTTCTTCCAATATGAAGTCCATTGTTGAAGTCACTCCCTTCTGCACATGCTATTTTTAACTCGACTTTTCAGCTCAGTTCCTGCTGTGCACACTATCAGTTATCGGACACCCTCATGTTTTGTGCATGAGATCGTTAGTTGGAATTTTGTTTTGAAAGATGATACGATATTTGTTCCATTGTGATACATATTTACTTGAGAGTGAAATCAGGAAGACAATGGGGTAGGTCGAATTTCGCACCCCGACACAACACAAGAAATTTTAATGGAAACAAAAATGATAAATTAAAATTTTTAGAGTTTAGTCGGTACCTAGAATTCTATATTTTGCATAACAATTAGAATTGATCCCCCCTTTATTCTGACATTTTATTGCCTTGTCATCACGAGCACAAAACGTGCACACAAGATGCGTGTTTGATAACGGATCTGTCCAATAACTCATTCGACAGCCGTACAATTGGTGACGGGCATTTTAAACTTTAGCGTTTGCCCACTCAGTAGTTGCAAATCAGCTTACACCACAATAGTTACATTCTTCCATTTTCCCTGTTGGATTGGCACAGAACAAAGTTCATGCTGTCCATCAGAATTTCATGTTCCAGACTACAAACTTTGTACACTAAAAAATGTAATGGTCAATATTTTCAGGTATCCACAAACATTCCAGTAATCTGCATAAGGCAAATTGAATTGATTACTATGTTTACTAATCCAAGCTTGGCTGACAGTCCTTATAAACTTTAAAGTGGATGATTTTGATGTTAGTAACTGTAAAGTGATGATAATACCAGTTTTGATGTCGTCGTTTCACAGATGCGGTTTTGCTGGAGAGACAGGTCCTCGATGCATCATTCCAAGTGTGGTAAACTATCCTAAAACTAAACAGGTAAATGTCAGGTGACACCAAGCAGGGAAGGGGGTTTGTTTTTAAATAACTTCATGTGGTAAACTATGAATCTGTGGCTGAACAGGTAAATGAGATGAACTATCCCAACACCTATCAAGTTAAAGAAGTACATCTCTCACATAGATAAATGGGTACGGTAATCTATCTCATAGATAAAAAATAATCTATCATATAGCTAACAGATGTAAAATGTTTTGAATTATCTCCTAAAACTAAACATGTAAAAGTATGCTTTGATTTTAATGATTGAGGGATTGTATACCCTACTTTCAAAAATGTTGTTTTGTGGACTTGTATTAATATTGTTGCCCATTTCTCTCTAGTCCACAAATGTTTGGTATTTCAAAGATGAAGATCATTTATTCGAGCTACTCAAGGATTTCCTTCATCATCTCTACTTCAGGTAATGGGTAATTTGCACTTAAATTCAAGTTAATCTCTGGACAATGCTGTCTCGCATCGATGGTATCGGGCAGTGCACTGACATGGCTGGACGCATGAGCTCCGGTTCATCAATCGGGGCGTTTCGCTATCTCTTCAACCCAGAATGTATTTTTTAATCAATGATAACTGGTATATTTTTCACCTGAATTTGCCAAAATTATCTTAATTGTAAGCTTATTGGTCCTTTCTGGAAATAGTAGGAATAGTTGATCCATATCATATTTACACCAGTTATCAATAGTGGAAAAACCCGCTCCATTTTATAAACATCATGGAGAGATCACGGCAATGAACTGGAGCTCGCGCGGTGGCCCACATGCTGTGACAGCATTGTCCAAGGATTAATGTGAAAAGGGCGGATTAATGTGTGTCATCAACGAGTCCATCCACAGAAACATTTACCTATTGGTTTACATCCCATCGATGAAGTACTTGATTAATCTGTTTAGTAAGTTGTTCTCTGAAACATTCTAGAAGTTAACAATCCAGTAACCTCAGTAACCAAATGAATTAATATGGTTAACAGTTTGTTTGAAGTAAATTGTTCTGAGATAATGTGGAAAATTGTGTTAGATGATTTAGCCTTCTTGTGTATTTGGTATATGACCTGTTAACATAATAGTATTGCCATCTTGTGACCATGGTAAAGTTTAATAAGGAAATGTTGACAATGTTATTGTGAAGGGAACATTGAGTGTGGTAAGGTGTCATAGAACAATATTGACTGTGTCTGGTACATTGAAAGCTCAGAGAATTTTGAGAATGTAGGAATATTGAGTGTGTGGTAAAATCAGGAATACTGAGTGTGTGGGAAAGTCAGGAATATTGAGTGTGGTAAGCCGTAAGTTATCATAGAACAATATTGACTGTGTCCGGTTAAGTCCAGAGAATTTTGAGAATGTAGGAATATTGAGTGTGTGGTAAAATCAGGAATACTGAGTGTGTGGGAAAGTCAGCAATATTGAGTGTGGTAAGCTGTAAGGTGTCATAGAACAATTTTGACTGTGTCCGGTACATTGAAAATCCAGAGAATTTTGAGAATGTAGGAATATTGAGTGTGTGGTAAAATCAGGAATACTGAGTGTGTGGGAAAGTCAGGAATATTGAGTGTGGTAAGCCGTAAGGTGTAGTAGAACAATATTGACTTTCTGGAAATATTAGGAATAGTTGATCCATATCATATTTACACCAGTTATCAATAGTGCAAAAACCCGCTCCATTTTATAAACATCATGGAGAGATCACGGCAATGAACTGGAGCTCGCGCGGTGGCCCACATGCTGTGACAGCATTGTCCAAGGATTAATGTGAAAAGGGCGGATTAATGTGTGTCATCAACGACTCCATCCACAGAAACATTTACCTATTGGTTTACATCCCATCGATGAAGTACTTGATTAATCTGTTTAGTAAGTTGTTCTCTGAAACATTCTAGAAGTTAACAATCCAGTAACCTCAGTAACCAAATGAATTAATATGGTTAACAGTTTGTTTGAAGTAAATTGTTCATGAGATAATGTGGAAAATTGTGTTAGATGATTTAGCCTTCTTGTGTATTTGGTATATGACCTGTTAACATAATAGTATTGATATCTTGTGACCATGGTAAAGTTTAATAAGGAAATGTTGACAATGTTCTTGTGAAGGGAACATTGAGTGTGGTAAGGTGTCATAGAACAATATTGACTGTGTCTGGTACATTGAAAGCTCAGAGAATTTTGAGAATGTAGGAATATTGAGTGTGTGGTAAACTCAGGAATACTGAGTGTGTGGGAAAGTCAGGAATATTGAGTGTGGTAAGCCGTAAGTTGTCATAGAACAATAGTGACTGTGTCCGGTTAAGTCCAGAGAATTTTGAGAATGTAGGAATATTGAGTGTGTGGTAAAATCAGGAATACTGAGTGTGTGGGAAAGTCAGCAATATTGAGTGGGGTAAGCTGTAAGGTGTCGTAGAACAATATTGACTGTGTCCGGTACATTGAAAATCCAGAGAATTTTGAGAATGTAGGAATATTGAGTGTGTGGTAAAATCAGGAATACTGAGTGTGTGGGAAAGTCAGGAATATTGAGTGTGGTAAGCCGTAAGGTGTAGTAGAACAATATTGACTGTGTCCAGTGAGTCCAGAGAATTTTGAGAATGTGGGAATACTGAGTGTGTGTGGGAAGGTCAGGAATACTGAGTGTGTGGGAAGGTCAGGAATACTGAGTGCGTGGGAAAGTCAGGAATATTGAGTGTGGTAAGCCGTAAGTTGTCATAGAACAATATTGACTGTGTCCGGTGAGTCCAGAGAATTTTGAGAATGTGGGAATACTGAGTGTGTGTGGGAAGGTCAGGAATACTGAGTGTGTGGGAAGGTCAGGAATACTGAGTGTGTGGGAAGGTCAGGAATACTGAGTGTGTGGGAAGGTCAGGAATATTGGGTGTGTGGGAAGGTCAGGAATACTGGGTGTGTGGGAAGGTCAGGAATACTGAGTGTGTGGGAAGGTCAGGAATACTGGGTGTGTGGGAAGGTCAGGAATACTGGGTGTGTGGGAAGGTCAGGAATATTGAGTGTGTGGTAAAATCAGGAATACTGAGTGTGTGGGAAAGTCAGGAATATTGAGTGTGGTAAGCCGTAAGGTGTCGTAGAACAGTATTGACCGTGTCCGGTGAAGTCCAGAGAATTTTGAGAATGTGGGAATACTGAGTGTGTGTGGGAAGGTCAGGAATACTGAGTGTGTGTGGGAAGGTCAGGAATACTGAGTGTGTGTGGGAAGGTCAGGAATACTGAGTGTGTGGGAAGGTCAGGAATACTGAGTGTGTGGGAAGGTCAGGAATACTGAGTGTGTGGGAAGGTCAGGAATACTGAGTGTGTGGGAAGGTCAGGAATGCTGAGTGTGTGAAAAGGTCAGGAATACTGAGTGTGTGGGAAGGTCAGGAATACTGAGTGTGTGGGAAGGCCAGGAATACTGAGTGTGGGAAGATCAGGAATACTGAGTGTGTGGGAAGGTCAGGAATACTGGGTGTGTGGGAAGGTCAGGAATACTGGGTGTGTGGGAAGGTCAGGAATACTGAGTGTGTGGGAAGGTCAAGAATACTGGGTGTGTGGGAAGGTCAGGAATACTGGGTGTGTGGGAAGGTCAGGAATATTGAGTGTGTGGTAAAATCAGAAATACTGAGTGTGTGGGAAAGTCCGGAATATTAAGTGTGGTAATCCGTAAGGTGTCGTAGAACAGTATTGACCGTGTCCGGTGAAGTCCAGAGAATTTTGAGAATGTGGGAATATTGAGTGTGTGGGAAGATCATGAATACTGAGTGTGTGTGGGAAGGTCAGGAATACTGAGTGTGTGTGGGTAAGTAAGGAATACTGAGTGTGTGTGGGAAGGTCAGGAATACTGAGTGTGTCGGAAGGTCAGGAATACTGAGTGTGGTAAGGTCAGGAATACTGAGTGTGTGGGAAGGTCAGGAATACTGAGTGTGTGGGAAGGTCAGGAATACTGAGTGTGTGGGAGGTCAGGAATACTGAGTGTGTGGGAAGGTCAGGAATACTGAGTGTGGGAAGGTCAGGAATACTGGGTGTGTGGGAAGGTCAGGAATACTGGGTGTGTGGGAAGGTCAGGAATACTGAGTGTGTGGGAAGGTCAGGAATACTGAGTGTGTGGGAAGGTCAGGAATACTGAGTGTGTGTGGGAAGGTCAGGAATACTGAGTGTGTGGGAGGGTCAGGAATACTGAGTGTGTGTGGGAAGGTCAGGAATACTGAGTGTGTGGGAAGGTCAGGAACACTGGGTCTGTGGGAAGGTCAGGAATACTGAGCGTGTGGGAAGGTCAGGAATAATGAGCGTGTGGGAAGGTCAGGAATACTGAGTGTGTGGGAAGGTTAGGAATACTGAGTGTGGGAAGGTCAGGAAATACTGAGTGAGTGGGAAGGTCAGGAATACTGAGTGTGTGAGAAGGTCAGGAATACTGAGTGTGTGGGAAGGTCAGGAATACTGAGTGTGTGGGAAGGTCAGGAAATACTGAGTGAGTGGGAAGGTCAGGAATACTGAGTGTGTGAGAAGGTCAGGAATACTGAGTGTGTGGGAAGGTCAGGAATACTGGGTGTGTGGGAAGGTCAGGAATACTGGGTGTGTGGGAAGGTCAGGAATACTGAGTGTGTGGGAAGGTCAAGAATACTGGGTGTGTGGGAAGGTCAGGAATACTGGGTGTGTGGGAAGGTCAGGAATATTGAGTGTGTGGTAAAATCAGAAATACTGAGTGTGTGGGAAAGTCCGGAATATTAAGTGTGGTAATCCGTAAGGTGTCGTAGAACAGTATTGACCGTGTCCGGTGAAGTCCAGAGAATTTTGAGAATGTGGGAATATTGAGTGTGTGGGAAGATCATGAATACTGAGTGTGTGTGGGAAGGTCAGGAATACTGAGTGTGTGTGGGTAAGTAAGGAATACTGAGTGTGTGTGGGAAGGTCAGGAATACTGAGTGTGTCGGAAGGTCAGGAATACTGAGTGTGGTAAGGTCAGGAATACTGAGTGTGTGGGAAGGTCAGGAATACTGAGTGTGTGGGAAGGTCAGGAATACTGAGTGTGTGGGAGGTCAGGAATACTGAGTGTGTGGGAAGGTCAGGAATACTGAGTGTGGGAAGGTCAGGAATACTGGGTGTGTGGGAAGGTCAGGAATACTGGGTGTGTGGGAAGGTCAGGAATACTGAGTGTGTGGGAAGGTCAGGAATACTGAGTGTGTGGGAAGGTCAGGAATACTGAGTGTGTGTGGGAAGGTCAGGAATACTGAGTGTGTGGGAAGGTCAGGAATACTGAGTGTGTGTGGGAAGGTCAGGAATACTGAGTGTGTGGGAAGGTCAGGAATACTGAGTGTGTGGGAAGGTCAGGAATACTGAGTGTGTGTGGGAAGGTCAGGAATACTGAGTGTGTGGGAAGGTCAGGAACACTGGGTCTGTGGGAAGGTCAGGAATACTGAGCGTGTGGGAAGGTCAGGAATACTGAGTGTGTGAGAAGGTCAGGAATACTGAGTGTGTGGGAAGGTCAGGAATACTGAGTGTGTGGGAAGGTCAGGAAATACTGAGTGAGTGGGAAGGTCAGGAATACTGAGTGTGTGAGAAGGTCAGGAATACTGAGTGTGTGGGAAGGTCAGAAATACTGAGTTTGTGGGAAGCTCAAGAATACTGGGTGTGTGGGAAGGTCAGGAATACTGGGTGTGTGGGAAGGTCAGAAATACTGAGTATGTGGGAAGGTCAGGAATACTGAGTGTGTGGGAAGATCAGGAATGCTGAGTGTGTTGGAAGGTCAGGAATACTGATTGTGTGGGAACTGAGTGACATGAATGTTGTCTGGCATCCGTGCCTGACCCCTGTGACCCTGCTTGGCTGACAGAGTACACAACAACAACGGATTAATGAGCCTTTCACCAGAAGAGAACATGGGAGCTAGGGAAGTCCGGGCCTGGTACTGATGGTGGTTTGTCTGTGATGTACATGTATATATATGTTATTCTCACAGACATCTACTTGTGAACCCCAAAGAAAGAAGAGTGGTGGTGTGTGAATCCTTATTGTGTCCTTCAGTGTTCAGGAACAGCCTGGCCAGGGTTCTCTTCACCCATTATGAGGTCAGTCATTGTCAACACTTCCATAATACATGCAAATATCAGATTAACATCGCAAGAGATTTAATATTTACAATAGTTATGTTGTCATTGTATTAGTAGAGAATATGTAATTCAATGATTATATACTGTTCCTTTTATAGAATTGGAAAAAAATACTTTCATGACAAAATGTTTAGTAGAGATTATGTAATTCAAAGAGTAAATACTAAAGTTCAATAATATTAATGTGTTTTGTTACATATAACACATGATGTGTTGTGTGTTTTTGGTACACATGATGTGTTGTGTGTTTTTGTAACACACAGTGTGTTGTGTGTCACATTGAAAGGTTAATTGAGAAGTTTGATATATTTACTAAACTTGTCAAACTCAAGCCTGATAGTTTACCGAGTAAGAAACTGTTCTCCATCTTATCTGTTGTTGTTGGTACTTGTTCAGGTGCCGTCGGTGCTGTTTGCTCCAGGTCATCTGTTGTCCATGTTAACCTTGGGTACAAACTGTGGTCTAGTCCTGGACCTGGGTTATACAGGAGCTCTCCTTGTGCCTGTATCCTTTAACTACTAGCATACATTGTATGTAGATACATGGATGTTTATTTACCAATAATTATGTACTAACAATACAAAGACATAAGTTCAGAAAACTTTGGCGGGAATAAAACTCCAAAGGGCTTGTTCTAGCCCGAAAAAATAACTTACAAAAACGATGGTATAGATGCGGTAAGTGAAGGCAATTAACACACATAGAAGACGAAAAAAAAACAAGGCAAGTTAATGCATAGCACGTGATACTATAAGGTGAACAGGCTACATTTCCATGAGATAAGACTTAAGCTCAGATTTAAATAGCGAGGATGATAATATAGATCTGAGTGGAGAGGGAAATGTGGTTCATTCTCATGGTCATACTACTCTTATTATTACTGGAGATTGAATTACAATGCTCATTATGAACAAATTGATGTTCCGCCTAAGTACTGGTGTTCAGTGAGACCTCTGTTTAACCAGTCGATTCAGACCAAATAATCATTTTGGATATTGAAAAATATTCTTCAGTGATCTGACTATAATAATTGTCCAAATGTCATGACCTAGGAATGATAGACTGTTGTTGATCCAATGGATACATGACAAAGCTGTCCTGGACATGATTGAAGTGATATTGAAGTATTCCACACATACATCTTCCTGTATGAAGAGCCATAAACTCTGTATAAAGATGTGTATTTCCTTAGTGTGATGTCTAGGTCTATGAGAGTATACCAGTGATGAGGGCTGTACAGTGTCTACCATTAGGTTCTCAGGCTATACACAGGTCAGTACTCCTTCATGTTAACCTTTCTGTAATCAAGGTCTTTACTTCACCACCCAAGATTTATTTCTAACTCTGTGAACTCCTCCAATATACTATATTTCTGAAATGTTGACTGCCTAAGTATTGAGAGAAACTACCGCCTATTGGGAGACAATGTCAGCCTATACAGAGCGAGTCAAATAACTGTCCACCTTTTACGCACCACATATAAACTATATATACATACATGGAATATAATGATGTAGAAAGTCAAGAAGGCTATTTGTTATTTTTTACTTATACGTACATGTATATGGCTGCGTCACAATTTGTGCATGAGAAAGACCCCTTTCTTTTGACTCGGCCCTATATGTATATACTGTAGGGATTTGACTTTCATCAGTAACTTCAGATGAATGAAAAAATACTCTGTATAAATTAATGACCTGGATTATTGACCTCTGACAACAGTTCTGTTTTTTTTTTTATTAGATCAGTATAATTCAATGATGATTTGTATGTATTTGTAGTCGACTGGCATCATTATTAGAGACAGCAACCATTGCTACAGCAACCCAAACTGAACAACCCCTGGAGAAAGGGGCAGGTAACTAACATAGAACTAAAGTCTGAACTGTATGGTTAGTTATCTGCATGTTGCTTGTATTGTCATTGCTTAATTACTTTGTCAACCCAAAATGGCTGAAAGGAAGTATGACAGAAAGGGGATAAGAAAACAATATAATTCCATTCCACTTCGCATGCATAGTAAATGGGAATTTGGTCTGTTTATATGTACCAAGCATGCTAAGTAAATGTGAATTTAGTATGTTTTGGACTGTTTTAATTCAATGACTGTTGGTCTGTTTTAGGTGAGCTCAGTGATGAAGTGATTGAAGATATCAAAGGTATTGTTACAGTATTGTTTATGATGTAAATTAATATTGCGGAACATGGTAATCTCTACACATCAATCAGTGTCAACTTGGAATTAACCAGACAAATGACTTCCCGTAAACCAGACAAATGACTTCCTGTAAACCAGACAAATTACTTCCTGTAAACCAGACAAATGACTTCCTGTAAACCAGACAAATGACTTCCCGTAAACCAGACAAATGACTTCCTGTAAACCAGACAAATGACTTCCTGTAAACCAGACAAATGACTTCCCGTAAACCAGACAAATGACTTCCTGTAAACCAGACAAATTACTTCCTGTAAACCAGACAAATGACTTCCCGTAAACCAGACAAATTACTTCCTGTAAACCAGACAAATGACTTCCTGTAAACCAGACAAATGGCTTCCTGTAAACCAGACAAATGACTTCCTGTAAACCAGACAAATGACTTCCTGTAAACCAGACAAATTACTTCCTGTAAACCAGACAAATTACGTCCCGTAAACCAGACAAATGACTTCCCGTAAACCAGACAAATTACTTTCTGTAAACCAATAAATCACTCAATTGAATGTGAGACAAATGACTTCCTGTAAACCAGACAAATGACTTCCTGTAAACCAGACAAATTCCCGTAAACCAGACAAATTACTTCCTGTAAACCAAACAAATCGCTCAACTGAATATGAGACAAATGACTTCTTGTAAACCAGACAAATGACTTCCTGTAAACCAGACAAATGACTTCCTGTGAACCAATAAATTACTCAATTGAATGAGACAAATGACTTCCTGTAAACCAGACCAATGACTTCCTGTAAACCAGACAAATGACTTCCTGTAATCCAGACAAATGACTTCCTGTAAACCAGACAAATGACTTCCTGTACACCAGACAAATGACTTCCTGTAAACCAGACAAATGACTTCCTGTAAACCAGATAAATGACTTCCTGTAAACCAGACAAATGACTCCTGTAAACCAGACAATGACTTCCTGTAAACCAATAAATCACTCAACTGAATATGAGACAAATGACTTCCTGTAAACCAGACAAATGACTTCCTGTAAACCAGATAAATGACTTCCTGTAAACCAGGCAAATGACTTCCTGTAAACCAGGCAAATGACTTCCTGTAAACCAGACAATGACTTCCTGTAAACCAATAAATCACTCAACTGAATATGAGACAAATGACCTGTAAACCAGACAAATGAATTCCTGTAAACCAGACAAATGACGTCCTGTAAACCAGAAAAATGACTTTCTGTAAACCTAGCTGAATATGAGATAAGTGACTGTAAACCAGTTAAGCAGCGTTGAGCTCGGTCAGTACTTGGATGGGTGACCAGGTGCTGTACTGGCTGGACTGATCAGTGTCCAGGATAATAGGAACCGTCGTGATATGACTGAAAAAATGTTGAAAACGACGTTAAATCCTACTCAGTCACTCACTGTGAACCAGACAAATGACTTTCTGTAATCCAAACAAATGACTTGACTGAATATGAGACAAATGACTTCCTCTAAACCAGACAAATGACTTCCTGTA
Organism: Hanleya hanleyi; assembly: GCA_036873755.1. NCBI lineage: Eukaryota > Metazoa > Mollusca > Polyplacophora > Lepidopleurida > Hanleyidae > Hanleya > Hanleya hanleyi. The sequence goes on from JAVTVY010056407.1 coordinate 129,831, forward strand.
AACCAAACAAATGACTCCACTGAATATGAGACAAATGGCTTCCAAACCAGACAAATGACTTCCTGTGAACCAAACAAATGACTTACTGTGAACCAAACAAATGACTTGATTCAATATAAGGCGAATGAATTTCTGTAAATCAGACAATTGACACCCAGAGAATGAGAGAAATAGCTGTCTGACAACCAAACAAATGACTTCCTGGAACTCTGATTTATATGGAATTGCAAACTGAAATTTATTAGATCTGATATATCTTGGTAGTCATTTATATAGGAGTATTTTATTTCATGAAATAATCAACTTTGTTGTCAGAATATGGAAAGTACCTATGTGTACCTCTGGTCTGTAGTGAATGGTTCTTTGTGACCCCATTCTATGTTACAGTCAGATGCTGTTTCGTTACAAACCTCCAAAGGGCGAAACAAATTCAAGATGTCACGATGTATGGTGAAGATCCAAATAAGGTAACTGCTTTGTCTAGACTCAACTTACACAAATGTTAAATGGAAGATACTCCTTTGACCAAAAGTATTGCATCGTTGGTAATAATCAGAGTAGGTTTATGAGGAATGATTTGAATAGTCTATTGATATAGTCTGAAGTGAACACTTATTTCTATGAGCCTGATAAGCAATCAGATGGAGAAGAGTTCTTGTATGTTGTTGTACTTCATTTCTCTGGCTGCTCAATCAACAATTGTATCAGTACATGTAACTTAGGCTTGAAAGCTGACTAGAAAACGGTGGATGAAGGCAGAAACTAAAGGTATTGGCAACAAACATGAGTGTTCTCCAATGTGGTTTATACTTCTAGTTACCTTGTCCGGCAACAATTTAGTGTAAGACTCATGAAATATAATTGACAAAGGATCTGTATTGTCAGTCTTTTGTCCAGGATATTACCTTTTCAATGGGAGGTCTTACACCAAAGCCTTTGTATACCCATACCTTTGTCTGTTACCATGGTTACTGTATACCCATACCTTTGTCTGTTACCATGGTTACTGTATACCCATACCTTTGTCTGTTACCATGGTTACTGTATGCTCACACCTTTGTCTGTTACCATGGTTACTCTATACCCATACCTTTGTCTGTTACCATGGTTACTGTATACCCATACCTTTGTCTGTTACCATGGTTACTGTATACCCATACCTTTGTCTGTTACCATGGTTACTGTATACCCATACCTTTGTCTGTTACCATGGTTACTGTATACCCATACCTTTGTCTGTTATCATGGTTACTGTATACCCATACCTTTGTCTGTTACCATGGTTACTGTATATCCATACCTTTGTCTGTTACCATGGTTACTGTATACCCATACCTTTGTGTTTTATACTTTCAGTTACCCTCACCTCCCTCTGCCTTTGATTATCCCCTGGATGGAGAGAAGATCTTACACATCAATGGACAAACAAGGTGGTTTGTCAGTGTTAAAAATTCACTATCCAAGCTATTACAGATCCTTTAGAGTGAATATCGTTATATAGTTATCACAGAATTTAGTCACTGGGACCAGACTGAATACCGGATAAGCATATATAGTTCATTAAGCCGCACTGCTGCAGTTTTGCCAGACCTGTGCTGTTCAATAGCTTCGGTTTACCAACCTGATCAATGCTCTCTTTAATATGTTTATTTTTTCTACCCCTTGGTCAAAATTAGCCTTGGGGTGTTATTGTCATCATGTACTTCTGTCTGCCTCCATTTGCTCGTTACCCCCATATCTCAGGAATAACTATGCCCTAGAGCACCAAACTCACAACGCACTCTCATGTGGTCACAGTGCAGAAGCCTATTGAAAATCTGTGACCTGGACACATAGTTTCCAAGGTCAAACTGTCGATTTATGACAAATTGCTTGCTACCCCCATATCTCAAGAAAATGACTGCCTAAGAGCACTAATGTACTTCACAAATGCATGTGGTCTTAGAGCATTTTAGAGCACAAATTATCCATTCGTCACTGGCTGCTTACACCGCCACATCTCAAGTATCATGGGTCACAAAGGACAGTTTGGCATGTAGTTTTTCCATGGTATATACCCTAAAATTCAGAAGAAGCGCCAGGAAATGTCGCTTGCAATTGGTTACTTTTCTCAACTATGTAAGAAAATATTACGGTTGTGGTGTACTGTTCAAATGTCACCTGTAGATAAAACGATATCTACAGTGCTGACTATTTATTAAATTTTTCAAACTTTCTCCGTGGAATGAGAATAACATTGACATATTTAGAAAAAAACATTTATTTTGAAAGTATTATTTGCTTAACTACAGCTGTCACAAAAAATGTGTTCTGATCTAATCAAAACTCTGACATGGATCCTGAGAATATAAATATTCAATGATACAGGATTTTCGCTACCAATTTAGTTGGTCTATAGTGAACTGCTATACGAGTAGAATTAAAGTTTTTCTGAAATATGTGAATTCTATTAGTTTTATGAACACGAAATCCTTAATATCGAAGTTCGGCGAAAGCAGTAGTTCCTGTAGAGTTAACAATAATAGGCCCTATAGGTACCCCTGTCCGAGCAAACCATGTTGGCATTCAGGAAAACCAGCCTGTTATTAATAAAATTCACAGTCGGGGCAAGTAAGAGCAACGTGCCATGTTAAATGCCAAACTAACGATCGGCCAATGAAGTATGATTAGGCCTAGGCTTACTGAACTTAAGCTACATACACATCTGTTCATGGACTAAACCAAAATTGCCCTCTGGGTTTTGTTATCATGTACATACAATCGTTCAGTTGTCTCTGTTTTCTCATTACCCATCATATCTCAAGAATGAATATGCTTTGGTATACCAAACTTACATCGCACATGCATTTGGTCATGAAACAGAAGCCTATTGAAAATCAGTGCGATTGAGTCATTTTGTTCAGGTCACCAGGTAAACTCTTGTCAATTTGTCTGAAGAATGACTTGGTTATCTGAAGAATGACTGCCTTAGACCACCAAACGGTTGTTCATCAACCAGGTCTTTATTTAAATACCTCCAAGGCAGAGGGGTTCCCAGTGCGTTGCCTGGTTCATGTTTTCATTTTATTTTATACAGAGAGCATACATGTGAAGTGTTGTTTGAACAAGACAATGAAGAACAGTCCATAGCCACCATGTTGTTAGATGCCATAGTTCAGGTAACAATCCATAACCACCATGTTGTTAGATGCCATAGTTCAGGTAACAATCCATAACCACTATGTTACTAGATGCCCTAGATCAGGTAACAATTCATAACTACCCTGTTAGGTACTATATTTCAGGTAATAATCCATAACCACCATGTTGTTAGATGCCATAGTTCAGGTAACAGTCCATAACCACCATGTTGTTAGATGCCATAGTTCAGGTAACAATCCATAACCACCATGTTGTTAGATGCCATAGTTCAGGTAACAATCCATAACCACCATGTTGGTAGATGCCATAGTTCAGGTAACAATCCATAACCACCATGTTGTTAGATGCCATAGTTCAGGTAACAATCCATAACCACCATGTTGTTAGATGCCATAGTTCAGGTAACAGTCCATAACCACCATGTTGGTAGATGCCATAGTTCAGGTAACAATCCATAACCACCATGTTGTTAGATGCCATAGTTCAGGTAACAATCCATAACCACCATGTTGTTAGATGCCATAGTTCAGGTAACAATCCATAACCACCATGTTGTTAGATGCCATAGTTCAGGTAACAATCCATAACCACTATGTTACTAGATGCCCTAGATCAGGTAACAATTCATAACTACCCTGTTAGGTACTATATTTCAGGTAATAATCCATAACCACCATGTTGTTAGATGACATAGTTCAGATAACAATCCATAACCGCTATGTTGTTAGGCGCCATTGTTCAGGTAACAATCCATAACCACCATGTTGTTAGATGCCATATTTCAGGTAACAGTCCTTAACCACCATGTTGTTAGATGCCATAGTTCAGGTACAATCCATAACCACCATGTTGTTAGATGCCATAGTTCAGGTAACAATCCATAACCACCATGTTGTTAGATGCCATAGTTCAGGTACAATCCATAACCACCATGTTGTTAGATGCCATAGTTCAGGTAACAATCCATAACCACCATGTTGTTAGATGACATAGTTCAGGTACAATCCATAACCACCATGTTGTTAGGCGCCATTGTTCAGGTAACAATCCATAACCACCATGTTGTTAGATGACATAGTTCAGATAACAATCCATAACCGCTATGTTGTTAGGCGCCATTGTTCAGGTAACAATCCATAACCACCATGTTGTTAGATGCCATATTTCAGGTAACAGTCCTTAACCACCATGTTGTTAGATGCCATAGTTCAGGTAACAATCCATAACCACCATGTTGTTAGATGCCATAGTTCAGGTAACAATCCATAACCACCATGTTGTTAGATGCCATAGTTCAGGTAACAATCCATAACCACTATGTTGATGCCCTAGATCAGGTAACCATAGTTATGGTAACAATCCATAACCACCATGTTGTTAGATGCCATAGTTCAGGTAACAATCCATAACCACCATGTTGTTAGATGCCATAGTTCAGGTAACAATCCATAACCACCATGTTGTTAGATGCCATAGTTCAGGTAACAATCCATAACCACCATGTTGTTAGATGCCATAGTTCAGGTAAGAATCCATAACCACCATGTTGTTAGATGCCATAGTTCAGGTAACAATCCATAACCACCATGTTGTTAGATGCCATAGTTCAGGTAACAATCCATAACCACTATGTTACTAGATGCCCTAGATCAGGTAACAATTCATAACTACCCTGTTAGGTACTATATTTCAGGTAATAATCCATAACCACCATGTTGTTAGATGACATAGTTCAGGTAACAATCCATAACCACCATGTTGTTAGATGCCATAGTTCAGGTAACAATCCATAACCACCATGTTGTTAGATGCCATAGTTCAGGTAACAATCCATAACCACCATGTTGTTAGATGCCATAGTTCAGGTAACAATCCATAACCACCATGTTGTTAGATGCCATAGTTCAGGTAATAATCCATAACCACCATGTTGTTAGATGCCATAGTTCAGGTAACAATCCATAACCACCATGTTGTTAGATGCCATAGTTCAGGTAACAATCCATAACCACCATGTTGTTAGATGCCATAGTTCAGGTAACAATCCATAACCACCATGTTGTTAGATGCCATAGTTCAGGTAACAATCCATAACCACCATGTTGTTAGATGCCATAGTTCAGGTAACAATCCATAACCACCATGTTGTTAGATGCCATAGTTCAGGTAACAGTCCTTAACCACCATGTTGTTAGATGCCATAGTTCAGGTAACAATCCATAACCACCATGTTGTTAGATGCCATAGTTCAGGTAACAGTCCTTAACCACCATGTTGTTAGATGCCATAGTTCAGGTAACAATCCATAACCACCATGTTGTTAGATGCCATAGTTCAGGTAACAATCCATAACCACCATGTTGTTAGATGCCATATTTCAGGTAACAGTCCTTAACCACCATGTTGTTAGATGACATAGTTCAGGTACAATCCATAACCACCATGTTGTTAGATGCCATAGTTCAGGTACAATCCATAACCACCATGTTGTTAGATGACATAGTTCAGGTAACAATCCATAACCACCATGTTGTTAGATGACATAGTTCAGGTAACAATCCATAACCACTATGTTGTTAGATGCCATAGTTCAGGTAACAATCCATAACCACCATGTTGTTAGATGACATAGTTCAGGTAACAGTCCTTAACCACCATGTTGTTAGATGCCATAGTTCAGGTAACAATCCATAACCACCATGTTGTTAGATGCCATAGTTCAGGTACAATCCATAACCACCATGTTGTTAGATGCCATAGTTCAGGTAACAATCCATAACCACCATGTTGTTAGATGCCATAGTTCAGGTACAATCCATAACCACCATGTTGTTAGATGCCATAGTTCAGGTAACAATCCATAACCACCATGTTGTTAGATGCCATAGTTCAGGTAACAATCCATAACCACTATGTTACTAGATGCCCTAGATCAGGTAACAATTCATAACTACCCTGTTAGGTACTATATTTCAGGTAATAATCCATAACCACCATGTTGTTAGATGACATAGTTCAGATAACAATCCATAACCACCATGTTGTTAGATGCCATAGTTCAGGTAACAATCCATAACCACTATGTTACTAGATGCCCTAGATCAGGTAACAATTCATAACTACCCTGTTAGGTACTATATTTCAGGTAATAATCCATAACCACCATGTTGTTAGATGCCATAGTTCAGGTAACAATCCATAACCACCATGTTGTTAGATGCCATAGTTCAGGTAACAATCCATAACCACCATGTTGTTAGATGCCATAGTTCAGGTAACAATCCATAACCACCATGTTGTTAGATGCCATAGTTCAGGTAACAATCCATAACCACCATGTTGTTAGATGCCATAGTTCAGGTAACAATCCATAACCACCACATGTTGTTAGATGCCATAGTTCAGGTAACAATCCATAACCACTCATGTTGTTAGATGCCATAGTTCAGGTAATTAACCATAACCACCATGTTGTTAGATGCCATAGTTCAGGTAACAATCCATAACCACCATGTTGTTAGGATGCCATAGTTCAGGTAATAAAGTCCTTAACCACCATGCTGTTAGATGCCATAGTTCAGGTAACAATCCATAACCACCATGTTGTTAGATGCCATAGTTCAGGTAACAGTCCTTAACCACCATGTTGTTAGGATGCCATAGTTCAGGCAACAATCCATAACCACCATGTTGTTAGATGCCATAGTTCAGTAATATCCATAACCACCATGTTGTTAGATGCCATAGTTCAGGTAACAATCCATAACCACCATGTTGTTAGATGCCATAGTTCAGGTAACAATCCATAACCACCATGTTGTTAGATGCCATAGTTCAGGTAACAATCCATAACCACCATGTTGTTAGATGCCATAGTTCAGGTAACAGTCCTTAACCACCATGTTGTTAGATGCCATAGTTCAGGTAACAATCCATAACCACCATGTTGTTAGATGACATAGTTCAGGTAACAATCCATAACCACCATGTTGTTAGATGCCATAGTTCAGGTAACAATCCATAACCACCATGTTGTTAGATGCCATAGTTCAGGTAATAATCCATAACCACCATGTTGTTAGATGCCATAGTTCAGGTAACAATCCACCATGTTGTTAGATGCCATAGTTCAGGTAACAATCCATAACCACCATGTTGTTAGATGCCATAGTTCAGGTAATAATCCATAACCACCATGTTGTTAGATGCCATAGTTCAGGTAACAATCCATAACCACTATGTTACTAGATGCCCTAGATCAGGTAACAATTCATAACTACCCTGTTAGGTACTATATTTCAGGTAATAATCCATAACCACCATGTTGTTAGATGACATAGTTCAGATAACAATCCATAACCGCTATGTTGTTAGGCGCCATTGTTCAGGTAACAATCCATAACCACCATGTTGTTAGATAACATAGTTCAGGTAACAATCCATAACCACCATGTTGTTAGATGCCATAGTTCAGGTAACAGTCCTTAACCACCATGTTGTTAGATGCCATAGTTCAGGTAACAATCCATAACCACCATGTTGTTAGATGCCATAGTTCAGGTAACAATCCATAACCACCATGTTGTTAGATGCCATAGTTCAGGTAACAATCCATAACCACCATGTTGTTAGATGCCATAGTTCAGGTAATAATCCATAACCACCATGTTGTTAGATGCCATAGTTCAGGTAACAACCCATAACCACTCATGTTGTTAGATGCCATAGTTCAGGTAAATAATCCATAACCACTATGTTACTAGGGATGCCCTAGGATCAGGTAACAATTCATAACTACCCTGTTAGGTACTATATTTCAGGTAATAATCCATAACCACCATGTTGTTAGGATGACATAGTTCAGATAACAATCCATAACCACCATGTTGTTAGATGCCATAGTTCAGGTAACAATCCATAACCACTATGTTACTAGATGCCCTAGATCAGGTAACAATTCATAACTACCCTGTTAGGGTACTATATTTCTCGTGGTAACAATCCATAACCACCATGTTGTTAGATGCCATAGTTCAGGTAACAATCCATAACCACCATGTTGTTAGATGACATAGTTCAGGTAACAATCCATAACCACCATGTTGTTAGATGCCATAGTTCAGGTAACAATCCATAACCACTATGTTACTAGATGCCCTAGATCAGGTAACAATTCATAACTACCCTGTTAGGTACTATATTTCAGGTAATAATCCATAACCACCATGTTGTTAGATGCCATAGTTCAGGTAACAATCCATAACCACTATGTTACTAGATGCCCTAGATCAGGTAACAATTCATAACTACCCTGTTAGGTACTATATTTCAGGTAATAATCCATAACCACCATGTTGTTAGATGACATAGTTCAGATAACAATCCATAACCACCATGTTGTTAGATGCCATAGTTCAGGTAACAATCCATAACCACTATGTTACTAGATGCCCTAGATCAGGTAACAATTCATAACTACCCTGTTAGGTACTATATTTCAGGTAATAATCCATAACCACCATGTTGTTAGATGACATAGTTCAGGTAACAATCCATAACCACCATGTTGTTAGATGCCATAGTTCAGGTAACAATCCATAACCACCATGTTGTTAGATGACATAGTTCAGGTAACAATCCATAACCACCATGTTGTTAGGTACTATATTTCAGGTAACAATCCATAACCACCATGTTGTTAGATGACATAGTTCAGGTAACAATCCATAACCACCATGTTGTTAGATGCCATAGTTCAGGTAACAATCCATAACCACTATGTTACTAGATGCCCTAGATCAGGTAACAATTCATAACTACCCTGTTAGGTACTATATTTCAGGTAATAATCCATAACCACCATGTTGTTAGATGCCATAGTTCAGGTAACAATCCATAACCACTATGTTACTAGATGCCCTAGATCAGGTAACAATTCATAACTACCCTGTTAGGTACTATATTTCAGGTAACAATCCATAACCACCATGTTGTTAGATGCCATAGTTCAGGTAACAATCCATAACCACCATGTTGTTAGATGCCATAGTTCAGGTAACAGTCCTTAACCACCATGTTGTTAGATGCCATAGTTCAGGTAACAATCCATAACCACCATGTTGTTAGATGCCATAGTTCAGGTAACAATCCATAACCACTATGTTACTAGATGCCATAGTTCAGGTAACAATCCATAACCACCATGTTGTTAGATGCCATAGTTCAGGTAACAGTCCTTAACCACCATGTTGTTAGATGCCATAGTTCAGGTAACAATCCATAACCACCATGTTGTTAGATGCCATAGTTCAGGTAACAATCCATAACCACCATGTTGTTAGATGCCATAGTTTAATTAACAATCCATAACCACTATGTTGTTAGATGCCATAGTTCAGATAACAATCCGTAACCACCATGTTGTTAGATGCCATAGTTCAGGTACAATCCATAACCACCATGTTGTTAGATGACATAGTTCAGGTAACAATCCATAACCACCATGTTGTTAGATGCCATAGTTCAGGTAACAATCCATAACCACCATGTTGTTAGATGCCATAGTTCAGGTAATAATCCATAACCACCATGTTGTTAGATGCCATAGTTCAGGTAACAATCCATAACCACTATGTTACTAGATGCCCTAGATCAGGTAACAATTCATAACTACCCTGTTAGGTACTATATTTCAGGTAATAATCCATAACCACCATGTTGTTAGGTGACATAGTTCAGATAACAATCCATAACCGCTATGTTGTTAGGCGCCATTGTTCAGGTAACAATCCATAACCACCATGTTGTTAGATAACATAGTTCAGGTAACAATCCATAACCACCATGTTGTTAGATGCCATATTTCAGGTAACAGTCCTTAACCACCATGTTGTTAGATGCCATAGTTCAGGTACAATCCATAACCACCATGTTGTTAGATGCCATAGTTCAGGTAACAATCCATAACCACCATGTTGTTAGATGCCATAGTTCAGGTACAATCCATAACCACCATGTTGTTAGATGACATAGTTCAGGTAACAATCCATAACCACCATGTTGTTAGATGCCATAGTTCAGGTAACAGTCCTTAACCACCATGTTGTTAGATGCCATAGTTCAGGTAACAGTCCTTAACCACCATGTTGTTAGATGCCATAGTTCAGGTAACAATCCATAACCACCATGTTGTTAGATGCCATAGTTCAGGTAACAGTCCTTAACCACCATGTTGTTAGATGCCATAGTTCAGGTAACAATCCATAACCACCATGTTGTTAGATGCCATAGTTCAGGTAACAATCCATAACCACCATGTTGTTAGATGCCATAGTTCAGGTAACAATCCATAACCACCATGTTGTTAGATGCCATAGTTCAGGTAACAATCCATAACCACCATGTTGTTAGATGCCATAGTTCAGGTAACAATCCATAACCACCATGTTGTTAGATGCCATAGTTCAGGTAACAATCCATAACCACCATGTTGTTAGATGACATAGTTCAGGTAACAATCCATAACCACCATGTTGTTAGATGCCATAGTTCAGGTAACAATCCATAACCACCATGTTGTTAGATGCCATAGTTCAGGTAACAGTCCATAACCACCATGTTGTTAGATGCCATAGTTCAGGTAACAATCCATAACCACCATGTTGTTAGATGCCATAGTTCAGGTAACAATCCATAACCACCATGTTGTTAGATGCCATAGTTCAGGTAAGAATCCATAACCACCATGTTGTTAGATGCCATAGTTCAGGTAACAATCCATAACCACCATGTTGTTAGATGCCATAGTTCAGGTAAGAATCCATAACCACCATGTTGTTAGATGCCATAGTTCAGGTAACAGTCCTTAACCACCATGTTGTTAGATGCCATAGTTCAGGTAACAATCCATAACCACCATGTTGTTAGATGCCATAGTTCAGGTAACAATCCATAACCACCATGTTGTTAGATGCCATATTTCAGGTAACAGTCCTTAACCACCATGTTGTTAGATGACATAGTTCAGGTACAATCCATAACCACCATGTTGTTAGATGCCATAGTTCAGGTACAATCCATAACCACCATGTTGTTAGATGACATAGTTCAGGTAACAATCCATAACCACCATGTTGTTAGATGCCATAGTTCAGGTAACAATCCATAACCACCATGTTGTTAGATGCCATAGTTCAGGTAACAATCCATAACCACCATGTTGTTAGATGCCATAGTTCAGGTAACAGTCCTTAACCACCATGTTGTTAGATGCCATAGTTCAGGTAACAATCCATAACCACCATGTTGTTAGATGCCATAGTTCAGGTAACAATCCATAACCACTATGTTGTTAGATGCCATAGTTCAGGTAACAATCCATAACCACCATGTTGTTAGATGCCATAGTTCAGGTAACAATCCATAACCACCATGTTGTTAGATGCCATAGTTCAGGTAACAATCCATAACCACCATGTTGTTAGATGCCATAGTTCAGGTAACAATCCATAACCACTATGTTACTAGATGCCCTAGATCAGGTAACAATTCATAACTACCCTGTTAGGTACTATATTTCAGGTAATAATCCATAACCACCATGTTGTTAGATGACATAGTTCAGGTAACAATCCATAACCACCATGTTGTTAGATGCCATAGTTCAGGTAACAATCCATAACCACTATGTTACTAGATGCCCTAGATCAGGTAACAATTCATAACTACCCTGTTAGGTACTATATTTCAGGTAATAATCCATAACCACCATGTTGTTAGGTGACATAGTTCAGATAACAATCCATAACCGCTATGTTGTTAGGCGCCATTGTTCAGGTAACAATCCATAACCACCATGTTGTTAGATAACATAGTTCAGGTAACAATCCATAACCACCATGTTGTTAGATGCCATATTTCAGGTAACAGTCCTTAACCACCATGTTGTTAGATGCCATAGTTCAGGTACAATCCATAACCACCATGTTGTTAGATGCCATAGTTCAGGTAACAATCCATAACCACCATGTTGTTAGATGCCATAGTTCAGGTAACAATCCATAACCACCATGTTGTTAGATGACATAGTTCAGGTAACAATCCATAACCACCATGTTGTTAGATGCCATAGTTCAGGTAACAATCCATAACCACTATGTTACTAGATGCCCTAGATCAGGTAACAATTCATAACTACCCTGTTAGGTACTATATTTCAGGTAACAATCCATAACCACCATGTTGTTAGATGACATAGTTCAGGTAACAATCCATAACCACCATGTTGTTAGATGCCATAGTTCAGGTAACAATCCATAACCACCATGTTGTTAGATGACATAGTTCAGGTAACAATCCATAACCACCATGTTGTTAGATGCCATAGTTCAGGTACAATCCATAACCACCATGTTGGTAGATGCCATAGTTCAGGTAACAATCCATAACCACCATGTTGTTAGATGCCATAGTTTAATTAACAATCCGTAACCACTATGTTGTTAGATGCCATAGTTCAGGTAAGAATCCATAACCACCATGTTGTTAGATGACATAGTTCAGGTAACAATCCATAACCACCATGTTGTTAGATGCCATAGTTCAGGTAACAATCCATAACCACCATGTTGTTAGATGCCATAGTTTAATTAACAATCCATAACCACTATGTTGTTAGATGCCATAGTTCAGATAACAATCCGTAACCACCATGTTGTTAGATGCCATAGTTCAGGTACAATCCATAACCACCATGTTGTTAGATGACATAGTTCAGGTAACAATCCATAACCACCATGTTGTTAGATGCCATAGTTCAGGTACAATCCATAACCACTATGTTGTTAGATGCCATAGTTCAGGTACAATCCATAACCACCATGTTGTTAGATGCCATAGTTCAGGTACAATCCATAACCACCATGTTGTTAGATGACATAGTTCAGGTAACAATCCATAACCACCATGTTGTTAGATGCCATAGTTTAATTAACAATCCATAACCACTATGTTGTTAGATGCCATAGTTCAGATAACAATCCGTAACCACCATGTTGTTAGATGCCATAGTTCAGGTACAATCCATAACCACCATGTTGTTAGATGCCATAGTTTAATTAACAATCCATAACCACCATTTTGTTAGATGTCATAATCCAGGTAACAGTCCATATTCACCATGTTTGATGCCGTAGTCCAGTTAACAATCCATAGCCAGCATGTTATTGCATGCTACAGTAACAATCCATAACCACCATATTGTTAGATGCTATAGTTCAAATAACAATCCATAACTTCCATTTTGTTAGATGTCATATTCCAAATAACAATCCATAACCACCATGTTGGTAGATGACATAATTCAGGTAACAATCCATAACCAACATGTTGTTAGATGACTTTGTTAATGTGTATATTTGAGGTGTCTGAGTGACTGTTAATGTGTATATTTGATGTGTCAGTAAATTTGTTAATGTGTATATTTGATGTGTCAGTGTGACTTTGTTAATGTGTATATTGGATGTGTCAGAGTGACTTTGTTAATGTGTATATTTGATGTGTCAGAGTGACTTTGTTAATGTGTATATTTGATGTGTGAGAGTGACGTTGTTGTTTGGTTTGGTATCATTTATTCACCATCCAAAATACAACATATATAAAGAAAAAAGCAGAAGTTACAATATATCACATAGTATGAGTTTCGTAAATATTAGGGTGGCTGGAGAAAACCCCAAAGGGCTTGTTATATCCCAAAGAATAAACAGAAAAAATGCATTGATTCAATCTCTGAGATGTTTGTGTGAGGCAACGAATTACAAAGTCTTATAAACAAAGCATAGTGGAAGAAAGTGAATAAAGGATTAATATGATAATGGACTATGTATTTACTCATTATTATATTGGATATGGCAAATATGTGCAATAGTTATGATGCTAGTAGAAAGGCTTTAAGAAGGTACTTAAAGTGAGAGATTGATATGCAAATTTGTAGATGGGAGGGCAATTTATTCCATTCCCTTGGAGCCTTAGTTTTAGCTGTGTGTAGAGAAAGACAAGACCGAAATGGATAGCGATATCATTTCGTAGCAGAACCTCTTGTGGGATACTGGTGTATGTCACTTTATCTTGTCAAGTAATTATTAAACATTGATGGTAGAAGTGATCTATGATGGATAAATTTATGAGACAGTTGCAAAATAAGATACTGATTCAAAACTAATAGAGGCGATATTTTAAGTCTGGCAAATAACGGAGCGGTATGTTCAAGAGGATGTACGAGAGATATAATTCTTATTGCTCATGTTTGAAGGATAATAAGAGACTTAAGGTGCGTGGAAAAAGTGTTGCCCCAAACAATATTACAATATGACAGATAGGAGAAAATAAGCGAGTAGTAAAGTAGATATAAAGTTTTCTTATTGAGGCTGTGTTTAATTGTATTTATCAAACCCAAATTTCGTGATACCTTTTTACATATTTCGTTATGTGTTTCGTCCAGGTTAGTTTTTCACTCAAATAAACTCCAAGAAATTTAAAATTGTCAACCTTTTCTATATCGTGCCCCATAATAGATAATACTGGATTGAAAGAACTATTAGTTCTACAGTTAAGTTTGATAAGCATAAATTTCGTTTTTGTTACATTTAAAGAGAGCTTATTACTGCAAAGCCAATTATATAATAACAACAATTCTTTAGACAGAAAAGTGCAGCAGGATTATGATGAGATAACATTGTGCTTGTATCATCTGCGAATAATATAATTTTCAAGACATTTGAAACAGATATCAGGTCATTTATATAGATAATAAATAGCAATGGCCCCATATAATGTGTGTATATATTTGATGTGTCAGACTGACTTTGTTATTGTGTATATTTGATGTGTCAGAGTGACTTTGTTAATGTGTATATTGCAGTGTCCCATAGATATGAGGAAGCAGTTAGCTGCTAACATTGTTGTCATTGGTGGTACTGCCATGTTACCAGGATTGTACCATAGACTCAATGATGAACTAAAAGACCTGTTACTGAAACCCAAGTACAAAAAGGATCTGGCCATAACCAGCTTCAAATTTCATCAACCTCCAGCGAAGGAAAACTATACAGCGTGGCTTGGCGGTACGTACTGGTACCAGTTCCATATGAGTTAATGGCTGTTCTGATGCTGTTAACTTAATTGTGAAATACCTTTGAATGTTTGCTAGTGGTTCATGTCTGGATGTATCAACCAAATGTTCATATCTCAAAGTCCATAGTTTGTAATTCACAGAAATTTCTTAATTATATTTGAATGATACATAATCACAGATCACAAAAATGTTAACATATAAATGATTGGTTGTGTTGTCACCTGAATCATCATTTTGTATTCAATTCTGTCATTTCATTGCAAATGTTGTCCATTTTGATCAGGTGCTATGATTGGTTGCCTGGAGACACTGCCCCTGAAGTCCATGGCCAGGGATGTGTACCTCCAATCTGGTCTTCTTCCCGATTGGTGCTGTTTAACTAAGGAGGTAGAAATGTCCAAGGAAAAGACTCCAACCAGGAAATAACTCATCCTTCCATGTTACCATGGTTACCCTGTGAAGATCTGTGATCTACTGTGGATAATCTGATAACAGACTGATTTCATTCTGTATATATTCGCCGGAAATCAATATTCAACTGTATGAATGTACTGTCTTATCATGAACAGGTCTCAGCTTGGATAGTATGATAACAGATATCAGAAACAGACATTTGGCATAAACTGTCCAGAAATGAGGAGCAGACTGTAAACTATGTTATCATCTAACTGCTATCAGCTTGGACCATGTTTGGTTTGAAGTTTATAACACATGAATATGATGGTATAATTTGTCTGCAAAATCGTCAGAGTACAAAGAACAGTGATAAGGAGAACATGTAGGGATCCTTGATCAATGTGAAAACTTGTACAAACCCACAGACACCTCTCTGGAGATATCTTACTGTTGAAATTGCTGATCTGCAAACTACATGTACTATAGCAGGCCTTTCATGGTTCATTTTGAAGAGTTCAGGGAATACTTATCCTCAAAACAATTCGTGCAATAGCTGTTGAAACTTATCTATTGGATATACTGTTTATAGCTGCTGCTACTCTTGGATTTCCTTTTATCAAACTATGGAATGCGGTCAATTTTTGAGTCCTGTTCTTACATTTCTGTCATGTGAAGAGCACTTCCAGTAGCTTGATGCAGTATGTCGGATGTAGAAGGAGAAGCTTGGTATATTTTATAAATAGACTGAATCTCTAGTCCTATGTAGTAAATCTGTACATATGATGAAGGTGATTAAATTGTAAGTTCTACAAACATATATATTCAGAATTGACTCTTCTTCCTCGTATCAGTTAGATGCCTGTTTGATTGATACAATCCTGGATGATTGGAACAATCCTGGATGATTGATATAATCCTGGATGATTGATACACTCCCGGATTATTGATACAATCCTGGATGATTGATATAATCCTGGATGATTGATATAATCCTGGATGATTGATACAATCCTGGATGATTGATATAATTCTGGATGATTGATATAATCCTGGACGACTGATATAATCCTGGACGATTGATACAATCCGGGATGATTTGTACAATCCTGGACGATTGATACAATCCTGGATAGCCTTACAAGGGTAAGAACTATTCCTTGTGTATTGTTAAATAATTATTAGTAACCAGCAAGAGAAGGTACATGTATTAATATTTTCATTCCAAATCACTTGATAATCAAACTGATTAGGGAATTTCACTCGGACAGTATTGAGTCTCCTGTAATATGGGCTCCAATACTTCCCAGGCCAGGAGGTGACTCTGGAATCAATTACTACTCTTCTTGATTTGCTGACTGCGGTGCTATTTCAATGTCCCCAATATTGGAAAAGGTCTCATAAAAACTCAATGATGTTTTAACTTCAGAATCACCAGAGGATTTACTGTATCTGAATTAGTTATGTAGTTATAAGATCATATGTTTCTAGATGGAAGAGTCCTACATGCCAATATATGCTGTTTGCAGCTACATGTATATGTTGTAACCCTATATTAGGTGCAATGTCCAGGTGTCCGTGATCATAGTGTAACCCTATGTTAGGTGCAATGTCCAGGTGTCCGTGATCATCGTGTAACCCTATGTTAGGTGCAATGTCCAGGTGTCCGTGATCATCGTGTAACCCTATATTAGGTGCAATGTCCAGGTGTCCGTGATCATAGTGTAACCCTATATTAGGTGCAATGTCCAGGTGTCAGTGATCATCGTGTAACCCTATGTTAGGTGCAATGATCAGGTGTCAGTGATCATAGTGTAACCCTATGTTAGGGGCAATGTCCAGGTGTCAGTGATCATAGTGTAACCCTATATTAGGTGCAATGACCAGGTGTCAGTGATCATAGTGTAACCCTATATTAGGTGCAATGTCCAGGTGTCCGTGATCATAGTGTAACCCTATATTAGGTGCAATGTCCAGGTGTCCGTGATCATAGTGTAACCCTATATTAGGTGCAATGTCCAGGTGTCCGTGATCATAGTGTAACCCTATATTAGGTGCAATGTCCAGGTGTCCGTGATCATAGTGTAACCCTATATTAGGTGCAATGTCAGGTGTCAGTGATCATAGTGTAACCCTATATTAGGTGCAATGTCCAGGTGTCCGTGATCATAGTGTAACCCTATATTAGGTGCAATGTCCAGGTGTCCGTGATCATAGTGTAACCCTATATTAGGTGCAATGATCAGGTGTCAGTGATCATAGTGTAACCCTATGTTAGGGGCAATGTCCAGGTGTCCGTGATCATCGTGTAACCCTATGTTAGGTGCAATGATCAGGTGTCAGTGATCATAGTGTAACCCTATGTTAGGTGCAATGTCCAGGTGTCAGTGATCATAGTGTAACCCTATATTAGGGGCAATGTCCAAGTGTCCGTGATCATAGTGTAACCCTATATTAGGTGCAATGTCCAGGTGTCGGTGATCATAGTGTAACCCTATATTAGGTGCAATGTCCAGGTGTCCGTGATCATCGTGTAACCCTATGTTAGGTGCAATGATCAGGTGTCAGTGATCATAGTGTAACCCTATATTAGGGGCAATGTCCAGGTGTCAGTGATCATAGTGTAACCCTATGTTAGGTGCAATGTCCAGGTGTCAGTGATCATAGTGTAACCCTGTATTAGGTGTAATGTCCAGGTGTCAGTGATCATAGTGTAACCCTATATTAGGTGCAATGTCCAGGTGTCCGTGATCATAGTGTAACCCTATATTAGGTGCAATGTCCAGGTGTCGGTGATCATAGTGTAACCCTATATTAGGTGCAATGTCCAGGTGTCAGTGATCATAGTGTAACCCTATGTTAGGTGCAATGACCAGGTGTCAGTGATCATAGTGTAACCCTATATTAGGTGCAATGTCCAGGTGTCGGTGATCATAGTGTAGCCCTATGTTAGGTGCAATGACCAGGTGTCAGTGATCATAGTGTAACCCTATATAAGGTGCACTATCCAGGTGTCGGTGATCATAGTGTAACCCTATGTTAGGTGCAATGACCAGGTGTCAGTGATCATAGTGTAACCCTATGTTAGGTGCAATGTCCAGGTGTCCGTGATCATCGTGTAACCCTATATAAGGTGCAATGTCCAGGTGTCGGTGATCATAGTGTAACACTATATTAGGTGCAATGTCCAGGTGTCGGTGATCATCGTGTAACCCTATATAAGGTGCAATGACCAGGTGTCGGTGATCATAGTGTAACCCTATATTAGGTGCAATGTCCAGGTGTCGGTGATCGTGTAACCCTATATAAGGTACAATGTCCAGGTGTCGGTGATCATAGTGTAACCCTATATTAGGTGCAATGTCCAGGTGTCAGTGATCATAGTGTAACCCTGTATTAGGTGCAATGTCCAGGTGTCAATGATCATAGTGTAACCCTATATTAGGTGCAATGTCCAGGTGTCAATGATCATAGTGTAACGCTATATTAGGTGCACTGTCCAGGTGTCCGTGATCATAGTGTAACCCTATATTAGGTGCACTGTCCAGGTGTCGGTGATCATAGTGTAACCCTGTATTAGGTGCAATGTTCAGGTGTCAGTGATCATAGTGTAACCCTGTATTAGGAGCAATGTCCAGGTGTCATTGATCATAGTGTAACCCTATATTAGGGGCAATGTCCAGGTGTCAGTGATCATAGTGTAACCCTGTATTAGGTGCAATGCCCAGGTGTTCGTGATCATCGTGTAACCCTATATTAGGTGCACTGTCCAGGTGTCAGTGATCATAGTGTAACCCTATATTAGGTGCACTGTCCAGGTGTCAGTGATCATAGTGTAACCCTGTATTAGGTGCAATGTTCAGGTGTCAGTGATCATAGTGTAACCCTGTATTAGGTGCAATGTCCAGGTGTCATTGATCATTTGTGTAACCCTATATTAGGGGCAATGTCCAGGTGTCAGTGATCATAGTGTAACCCTATGTTAGGTGCAATGACCAGGTGTCCGTGATCATAGTGTAACCCTATATTAGGGGCAATGTCCAGGTGTCAATGATCATAGTGTAACCCTATATTAGGTGCACTGTCCAGGTGTCAGTGATCATAGTGTAACCCTATATTAGGTGCACTGTCCAGGTGTCAGTGATCATAGTGTAACCCTATGTTAGGTGCAATGACCAGGTGTCCGTGATCATAGTGTAACCCTATATTAGGGGCAATGTCCAGGTGTCAGTGATCATAGTGTAACCCTATGTTAGGTGCAATGACCAGGTGTCAGTGATCATAGTGTAACCTGTATTAGGTGCAATGCCCAGGTGTCCGTGATCATCGTGTAACCCTGTATTAGGTGCACTGTCCAGGTGTCAGTGATCATAGTGTAACCCTATGTTAGGTGCAATGACCAGGTGTCCGTGATCATAGTGTAACCCTATATTAGAGGCAATGTCCAGGTGTCAGTGATCATAGTGTAACCCTATGTTAGGTGCAATGACCAGGTGTCGGTGATCATAGTGTAACCCTGTATTAGGTGCAATGCCCAGATGTCCGTGATCATCGTGTAACCCTGTATTAGGTGCACTGTCCAGGTGTCCGTGATCATAGTGTAACCCTATATTAGGTGCAATGACCAGGTGTCGGTGATCATAGTGTAACCCTATATTAGGTGTAATGTCCAGGTGTCGGTGATCATCGTGTAACCCCATATAAGGTGCAATGTCCAGGTGTCGGTGCTCATAGTGTAACCCTATGTTAGGTGCAATGACCAGGTGTCAGTGATCATAGTGTAACCCTATATTAGGTGCAATGTCCAGGTGTCAGTGATCATAGTGTAGCCCTATATTAGGGGCAATGTCCAGGTGTCGGGGATCATCGTGTAACCCTATATTAGGTGCAATGTCCAGGTGTCAGTGATCATCGCGTAACCCTGTATTAGGTGCAATGTCCAGGTGTCAGTGATCATCGTGTAACCCTATATTAGGTGCACTGTCCAGGTGTCAGTGATCATAGTGTAACCCTATATTAGGTGCACTGTCCAGGTGTCAGTGATCATAGTGTAACCCTGTATTAGGTGCAATGTTCAGGTGTCAGTGATCATAGTGTAACCCTGTATTAGGTGCAATGTCCAGGTGTCATTGATCATAGTGTAACCCTATATTAGGGGCAATGTCCAGGTGTCAGTGATCATAGTGTAACCCTATGTTAGGTGCAATGACCAGGTGTCAGTGATCATAGTGTAACCCTATATTAGGGGCAATGTCCAGGTGTCAATGATCATAGTGTAACCCTATATTAGGTGCACTGTCCAGGTGTCAGTGATCATAGTGTAACCCTATATTAGGTGCACTGTCCAGGTGTCAGTGATCATAGTGTAACCCTATGTTAGATGCAATGACCAGGTGTCCGTGATCATAGTGTAACCCTATATTAGGGGCAATGTCCAGGTGTCAGTGATCATAGTGTAACCCTATGTTAGGTGCAATGACCAGGTGTCAGTGATCATAGTGTAACCCTGTATTAGGTGCAATGACCAGGTGTCGGTGATCATAGTGTAACCCTATATTAGGTGCACTGTCCAGGTGTCAGTGATCATAGTGTAACCCTATATTAGGTGCACTGTCCAGGTGTCAGTGATCATAGTGTAACCCTATGTTAGGTGCAATGACCAGGTGTCCGTGATCATAGTGTAACCCTATATTAGGGGCAATGTCCAGGTGTCAGTGATCATAGTGTAACCCTGTATTAGGTGCAATGCCCAGGTGTCCGTGATCATCGTGTAACCCTGTATTAGGTGCACTGTCCAGGTGTCAGTGATCATAGTGTAACCCTATGTTAGGTGCAATGACCAGGTGTCAGTGATCATAGTGTAACCCTATATTAGAGGCAATGTCCAGGTGTCAGTGATCATAGTGTAACCCTATGTTAGGTGCAATGACCAGGTGTCGGTGATCATAGTGTAACCCTGTATTAGGTGCAATGCCCAGATGTCCGTGATCATCGTGTAACCCTGTATTAGGTGCACTGTCCAGGTGTCAGTGATCATAGTGTAACCCTATATTAGGTGCAATGACCAGGTGTCGGTGATCATAGTGTAACCCTATATTAGGTGCAATGTCCAGGTGTCGGTGATCATCGTGTAACCCTATATAAGGTGCAATGTCCAGTTGTCGGTGCTCATAGTGTAACCCTATGTTAGGTGCAATGACCAGGTGTCAGTGATCATAGTGTAACCCTATATTAGGTGCAATGTCCAGGTGTCAGTGATCATAGTGTAACCCTATATTAGGGGCAGTGTCCAGGTGTCGGGGATCATCGTGTAACCCTATATTAGGTGCAATGTCCAGGTGTCAGTGATCATCGCGTAACCCTGTATTAGGTGCAATGTCCAGGTGTCATTGATCATCGTGTAACCCTATATTAGGTGCACTGTCCAGGTGTCAGTGATCATAGTGTAACCCTATATTAGGTGCACTGTCCAGGTGTCAGTGATCATAGTGTAACCCTGTATTAGGTGCAATGTTCAGGTGTCAGTGATCATAGTGTAACCCTGTATTAGGTGCAATGTCCAGGTGTCATTGATCATAGTGTAACCCTATATTAGGGGCAATGTCCAGGTGTCAGTGATCATAGTGTAACCCTATGTTAGGTGCAATGACCAGGTGTCAGTGATCATAGTGTAACCCTATATTAGGGGCAATGTCCAGGTGTCAATGATCATAGTGTAACCCTATATTAGGTGCACTGTCCAGGTGTCAGTGATCATAGTGTAACCCTATATTAGGTGCACTGTCCAGGTGTCAGTGATCATAGTGTAACCCTATGTTAGGTGCAATGACCAGGTGTCGGTGATCATAGTGTAACCCTATATTAGGGGCAATGTCCAGGTGTCAGTGATCATAGTGTAACCCTATGTTAGGTGCAATGACCAGGTGTCAGTGATCATAGTGTAACCCTGTATTAGGTGCAATGCCCAGATGTCCGTGATCATCGTGTAACCCTGTATTAGGTGCACTGTCCAGGTGTCAGTGATCATAGTGTAACCCTATATTAGGTGCAATGACCAGGTGTCGGTGATCATCGTGTAACCCTATATTAGGTGCACTGTCCAGGTGTCAGTGATCATCGTGTAACCCTGTATTAGGTGCACTGTCCAGGTGTCAGTGATCATCGCGTAACCCTGTATTAGGTGCAATGTCCAGGTGTCATTGATCATCGTGTAACCCTATATTAGGTGCACTGTCCAGGTGTCAGTGATCATAGTGTAACCCTATATTAGGTGCACTGTCCAGGTGTCAGTGATCATAGTGTAACCCTGTATTAGGTGCAATGTTCAGGTGTCAGTGATCATAGTGTAACCCTGTATTAGGTGCAATGTCCAGGTGTCATTGATCATAGTGTAACCCTATATTAGGGGCAATGTCCAGGTGTCAGTGATCATAGTGTAACCCTATGTTAGGTGCAATGACCAGGTGTCAGTGATCATAGTGTAACCCTATATTAGGGGCAATGTCCAGGTGTCAATGATCATAGTGTAACCCTATATTAGGTGCACTGTCCAGGTGTCAGTGATCATAGTGTAACCCTATATTAGGTGCACTGTCCAGGTGTCAGTGATCATAGTGTAACCCTATGTTAGATGCAATGACCAGGTGTCCGTGATCATAGTGTAACCCTATATTAGGGGCAATGTCCAGGTGTCAGTGATCATAGTGTAACCCTATGTTAGGTGCAATGACCAGGTGTCAGTGATCATAGTGTAACCCTGTATTAGGTGCAATGCCCAGATGTCCGTGATCATCGTGTAACCCTGTATTAGGTGCACTGTCCAGGTGTCAGTGATCATAGTGTAACCCTATATTAGGTGCAATGACCAGGTGTCGGTGATCATAGTGTAACCCTATATTAGGTGCAATGTCCAGGTGTCGGTGATCATCGTGTAACCCTATATAAGGTGCAATGTCCAGGTGTCGGTGATCATAGTGTAACCCTATGTTAGGTGCAATGACCAGGTGTCAGTGATCATAGTGTAACCCTATATTAGGTGCAATGTCCAGGTGTCAGTGATCATAGTGTAACCCTATATTAGGGGCAATGTCCAGGTGTCGGGGATCATCGTGTAACCCTATATTAGGTGCAATGTCCAGGTGTCAGTGATCATCGCGTAACCCTGTATTAGGTGCAATGTCCAGGTGTCAGTGATCATCGTGTAACCCTATATTAGGTGCACTGTCCAGGTGTCAGTGATCATAGTGTAACCCTATATTAGGTGCACTGTCCAGGTGTCAGTGATCATAGTGTAACCCTGTATTAGGTGCAATGTTCAGGTGTCAGTGATCATAGTGTAACCCTGTATTAGGTGCAATGTCCAGGTGTCATTGATCATAGTGTAACCCTATATTAGGGGCAATGTCCAGGTGTCAGTGATCATAGTGTAACCCTATGTTAGGTGCAATGACCAGGTGTCAGTGATCATAGTGTAACCCTGTATTAGGTGCAATGCCCAGGTGTCCGTGATCATCGTGTAACCCTGTATTAGGTGCACTGTCCAGGTGTCAGTGATCATAGTGTAACCCTATGTTAGGTGCAATGACCAGGTGTCAGTGATCATAGTGTAACCCTATATTAGGGGCAATGTCCAGGTGTCAGTGATCATAGTGTAACCCTATGTTAGGTGCAATGACCAGGTGTCGGTGATCATAGTGTAACCCTGTATTAGGTGCAATGCCCAGATGTCCGTGATCATCGTGTAACCCTGTATTAGGTGCACTGTCCAGGTGTCAGTGATCATAGTGTAACCCTGTATTAGGTGCAATGTCCAGGTGTCAGTGACCATAGTGTAACCCTATGTTAGGTGCAATGACCAGGTGTCAGTGATCATAGTGTAACCCTATATTAGGTGCACTGTCCAGGTGTCAGTGATCATAGTGTAACCCTATGTTAGGTTCAATGACCAGGTGTCAGTGATCATAGTGTAACCCTATATTAGGTGCACTGTCCCGGTGTCAGTGATCATAGTGTAACCCTATGTTAGGTGCAATGAGCAGGTGTCAGTGATCATAGTGTAACCCTATATTAGGTGCAATGTCCAGGTGTCAGTGATCATAGTGTAACCCTGTATTAGGTGCACTGTCCAGGTGTCAGTGATCATAGTGTAACCCTATATTAGGTGCACTGTCCAGGTGTCAGTGATCATAGTGTAACCCTATATTAGGTGCAATTTCCAGGTGTCGGTGATCATAGTGTAACCCTATATTAGGTGCAATGTCCAGGTATCAGTGATCATAGTATAACCCTGTATTAGGTGCAATGTCCAGGTGTCCGTGATCATAGTGTAACCCTATATTAGGTACAATGTCTGGGTGTCGGTGATCATCTATTACAGATAATGTATTTTTAGAACTGTAACGAAAGTGCAGAAATGCAAGCGACCCCGTGGGTTCCCCTTTAATAAATCACAGCTGACGTATGACGTGACTATAGTTGAAAACGAAATTGACATTGTGATTACGTGTGTGGTTCACTTACTTGATTGAATTCAATGTTGTAATTTTCCTAGAATAAACTACAATGATCCAATATGCAAATGTAGGACAGTGAACTTTGAGGTCATCGTGTAAATTAACTAGAGAGAGTTTGGAGGCTGAGATTTACCAGTTACGTCCGTTATGAGTTATGGTTTGTTCCAGCGAAGCCCAGATAAACTGATGTAAAATGACATAAAAGAGGGCGCTGGCATCGTCGACTTCTGTTTCTACCTTTATCCGCAGAAGAGCGGTAGGCCTATACAAGACACGCTCCCGCTAAAACGAGGCAGTCTACCAGAAATCTCGAGGTGAGAGGACGTAAATTAGAGGTGCCGACATACTGACAGTCACATGACTTCACAGTATAGTTTTCTGGTTAACCTATTCTAAAGCACATACCAAGAATCTAACGATTCGTGATATGTGTTGTATCTCAGGTACGCTTTTATTGTACCTGTTCATGTGGCAACTTGGATAACATGACCACACGGCCCCTAGCACCGGCATAAGCGATATTAGATACAAATCTAGAGAGCTATGATGGAAATGCCCTGACAACTCGTATATTGGTGATTGGTGAGCTGTGTCGCTGTGACAACTCGTACACTGGGGATTGGTGAGCTGTATCGTCATCAGATGAAAATGACGGCATTTAACACAAAAGACTAGTCTGTAAGGCTCAATGTCGACCCAGCATCAACTTCCCACAATGCCAACATATATCAAAGGCCAAAAGGTCTGTACAGGGGGCGGGCCTCGGGGACGAAACATCCACCTGTAAAGATAGCTCTTCTCCCCTGTAAAGATATACAGGGGAGAAGAAATCTTATACATTCCCGCCGCCGGGCCCGAGAAGGGCCGTGACCAGGCCGCCAAATTGGAGAAGAGCTGCCGCCGAATTTAATAGCCCACACTCACATTCATATGTCTGGGCCGCGTTTACTCAAATCTCATCTCTACCGGACTCTACCGTATTGCACAGTCGTGCGGGTACAGCACTGGGAAATTAAGAGTATAGACACTGAGCTCTGGGAGATAACTAACAGTGTTAGTGTTAACAGCCTGGCCATACCTCAACGTCATCTCTACCTGACTCGAACATATCGCACAGTTGTGCGGGTACAGCACTGGGGTTAATGGTATCGATGTAGCTGTAGCCGGTAGGGGAGGCTCGTCCCTGTGAAGAGGGTACAGCTAAACCAAATCAATCACAGATCCTACATAAACAATTATCCATGCACACACGTATTTAAACACACAACCGACAGGTTGAAATACATTCACGCTAACACTCACAAGCTACAGGCTTAAGTCTAGAGCTTGATATATATAAACCTACCCAATAAATCCTACATTTAACGATTATCCATTCACACACCCATAAGCTTACAGTCTCCCACAACCCCGTACATACGTTATATAATTCACAGCCAATCATATTTTAATACTGTTCCATACAGTAGTAGTGAAAGGGCGAATCCTTGACCAGATGCCCACCTATTGCGGATGACCATACAGTAGTAGTAAAAGAGGGTTCCTAGACCAGGTGACCATACAGTAGTGGGAGAAGAGGGTTCCTAGACCAGGTGCCATACAGTAGTGGGAGAAGAGGAGTCCTAGACCAGGTGCCTGCCTGTGTGTTATCGATGTCCGATCCTACGTGGACCGTGTAGCCGTGAACTCTAGCCTTGATGATTCGTCCTTGGAGCTGGGCAGCGGAGTGAGTCGCCGTGAGCGGGGTCGCTGAAGCCTGAGGGTTTATTCCTACGAGGGGTACCGTCTGCTGCTGTGGTGAGCCATGCAGTTGATTAGTCCTGCGGTGCACGGGCCGGTGCCGTCGAAGCCTTTGTACTGCATTCATTGACAGTTATACAAACTGGCCTCCAGGTTGTGTAAGACGAGACACGACAATGACGAGAAGCCCGAGCGTAGAAGAAGACCGGGGGAAGGGAGACAGACGCTGGACTTAACCACGGAGGGGCCAGGTCATGTAAGACGAGACACGACGTAAAGCCCATCCATATGGAGTGGACGAAGACCCGGGGAAGGAAGACAGACGCTGGACCCAATAACGAAGGAACCGGTCATGACGAGAGTGTGGCTGTGACCAGGCCTGATCGTGATTTAGCTAGGGCTTCCGCGATAGTTTGTATATATTTATCTATTATATTGCACTAGCTATTAAACAGGTAAATGTAATTCATAGACCAGGATCGTCTTTTCAGGAAATGTACGCTACCGCGATCTGAATCCTGTATACCTGCTCATAGAATTACATGTCAGTATTGTATTAATTTGCTTTGGTTGTCATTATAGGTCTTCCTTTCCAACCTCCTCGATCCAGACAAGGTGACGGGTTGAATCGAACTCCCTCGTGGCCAAGATCAGTGCACGAGTGCGTTCATGATAGCCTGACAGTTTTTCTTGTGGACCTTGCACTCTCTTGTGGATCTGAAACATCCCCACGAAACGTTTCAACTGATGGCAGCGGTGGGATGGCCAACACCTGGGAGACGAAGGAAAGGAAACCAAGCCTGGCGGATAGAATGGATCCGGACCAGACAACCATAAATATGACTGGAGATTTCAGCGCCAAGTTACGAAGATCTGGAGCCATGGGCCCACCGGCTGACGGAAGAGGAGCTCAACGAAAATTCGCCAGAACGCCGAGTCCTCTGGAACGACTTGAGACAGAAAGAGGCGTTGGTTCCGGTCGATCAACCACATCAACTCTAGGTTATGAAATCTTCTTGATTTGTCCATGCAATAACTAAAATCAGGACTGTTGGCACCACCGGCTGACCTGACGCCTCAACCTTCAGCGAGGACGGCTACTGAAGATCGACTGAGGCAGAGTGAGCCAGTGGATGAACAGCCTGACGTTGACCCGAGACGAGAGGTAGAAGACCATCGTAGCGCCATTCACGTATTGTGTACATCAATGACCTCCATGATGGGACAGATGTCCACAATACTGAGAAATCAAAGTTCCAAGGACGAGATGACTAAACTGAATAGTGAAGATTACAGCTATTCTGGTCCGGCCGGACTGGAAGGAGGACGACTGGCCGTGGAGACGCCGCGACGGGGCCCTGCTGAAACTGAGATGGGACCGAGGCGAGATGGGTCACTGCCAAGAAGAAGCCCAGATGAACCACCTTCCATGACGCGTGATCAGCCGTTACAGACGTCGACACCCAGGGCAGAGCTTAGACAGCCAAAGACGACGATGGTGAAGGCCGCTACCTACGACGGTACCACGCCATGGCGAGACTATTTGGCTCACTTTGGGCATTGCGCCGTGATAAATGGGTGGATGTACAAGAAAGAGGGTCAATACCTAGCCGTCGCTTTACGGGGTCAGCACAGCAAGTACTAACCAGCCTCAAGTCTGCACCGGGCAGTACCGACTACGACCGTTTAAAAGAAACCTTGGAGACACGCTTTGCCCCACCGAATCAGATGGACCTGTACAAGTCGCAGCTGAAGTCTAGACACCGCAAGAGGGATGAAGATCTTCCGGGCCTGGCTCAGGCTCGCTTATCCCGATGCCGGAGACGACATTCAAGATACTCTTGTCAAGGATCAGTTCCTGGACGCCATCGGTGATTAGTTGAGATTTCAAGTCTGGCAGACAAGACCCAAGACTTCAGATGTGGCAGTACATGCGGATGTAGAGCTGGAAGCATTCAAGAGATATCGTTGACATGAAACATGGGCAACAACCAGACAACCAGAGCTGTTCATGGTGAGAAAATGATGGAAACGGAGATTCAGCAGCTGAGAGAAATGAAGCGGTTATCGGAACAGCTTCAGTGAGACAGCGAATCATCGCGACAGCAAAGGTCACGACGATACCAGTCGAGATGGGGACAAAGGCGTGGCCGACAACGACCATACGGTACCCGAGACTGGACACCAAGGTGCTGAACATGCGGTAATCATGACCATAATCGAGCGAATTGCCCCGAAGGCCATAGACGAGATGGTCCTCGACCGCTGGATCCACCAAAACCGTCCTTGGCGGCACCCACATCTCAACTGGTGGTGGACAATACGAGAGCTTTACAACACATATCACGAATCGTTAGATTCTTGTTATGTGCTTTATGATAGGTTAACCGGAAGACTATACTGTGAAGTCATGTGGCTCTGTCAGTATGTCGGTACCTCTTCCCACTTCCCTTATATGTGTTGTAATTTCCCCACAGCTACAAGCCTGGTGATCAGGTTTGCATGAGAGGGCCTTTTGTTGTGAAAGAAGCGCTGACTGATGTGACATATTGCATCGCCGACGAGGCTGGTGGCATCTGTGTAGTCCATCATGATCTTTCAGAGCCCTTCTACCCCAGAGAGACGTCGGATAGCGAGTCCACTGAGTCTACAGAGAATGATGGTGACGTCGAATCTGAGAACGACTCGGAGCCTGCGATGGTCTTTCCATATCCGGTGGAGCACACAGCCGAAATGAAATCTCCCATACCTCAGCAGACGAGAAGTGGACGGAGATTACGAGGTTGGATTACCGCCTGATTCCCCTGCTAAAGTCGTCGCCTCTTTCGGAAGAGCAGATGGCCTTGGCGGAGACGTGGAGTCCTCTACGGACAACTCGTGGACGTCGTATCCAGCGACCGGGGTGCTTTAATGAAACGTTTTAGCCTGCCAGTGGACAGGAGATGCACGACCGTATGGTCGAAGAAATACGGTTGATGCCCGTGATCATTGAGAAATGAACTGTGGTGCACGTCCGACATGCAAGTACTCCTGTGGGCGACAAACACAGGCTGGCCGACCCCGAGGCTTCAGTGCCTCAGATGGATGATGAACAGACTCCAGCAAGTGACAGCTGTGGCCTGCTGTGGACCCGATGTCCACCCTATCTGACGATGACTTGGCCAGGAAGTCAAGAGGACCGTCGCCCTGTAATTTTATTTTGTATATACGTTGTATATAACTTCTGTTCTACACACCCGTTCCGCTGGTAGCGTGACGAGGGCATCATGTTCTTCGAAGGCGGGGGTAGTGTAACGAAAGTGCGGAAATGCAAGTGACCCCTTGGGTTCCCCTTTAATAAATCACAGCTGATGTATGACATGTGACTATAGTTGAAAAGGAAAGTGACATTATGTTTACGTGTGCAGTTCACTTAACTGATTGAATTCAACACTGGAATTTTCCTGGTTTAAACTACAATGATCCTGGAGACAGACAATGCCTCGAAATCCGGGCGAAATTACCTCAAATGATCAGTTGAGACGGCGAAAGGGACCATGGTAAAGCTGGCTGCTTCGGTGTTGATGACATCAGTCAGGAAGGCGGAAGTGTTGAAGCGATATGCAAATGTAGGACAGTGAACTTTGAAGTCGTCGTGTAAATTAACTAGAGAGAGTTGGAGGCTGAGATTTACCAGTTACATCCGTTATGAATTATGGTTTGTTCCAGCGAAGCCCAGATAAATTGATCGGGGAGTGCTGGCATCGTCGACTTCTGTTTCTACCTTTATCCGCAGAAGAGCGGTAGGCCTATATAAGACACGCTCCCGCTAAAACGAGGCAGTCTACCAGAAATCTCGAGGTGAGAGGACGTAAAGATATACAGGGGAGAAGAAATCTTATACATTCCCGCTGCCGGGCCGGAGAAGGGCCGTGACCAGGCCGCCAAATTGGAGAAGAGCCGCCGCCGAATTTAATAGCACACACTCGCATTCATATCTTATGTCCGGGCTGTGTTTACTCAAATCTCATCTCTACCGTATCGCACAGTCGTGCGGGTACAGCACTGGGAAATTAAGAGTATAGACACTGAGCGTTAACGGTTATTTGTTTCTCTACCCGACTCAACCGTATTGCACGGTCATGCGGGTCCAGCTCTGGGAAATAACTAACGGCGTTAGTGTTGATAGCGTGGCCATACCTTAACGTCATCTCTACCTGACTTGACCGTATCGCATAGTTGTGCGGCTACAGCACTGGGGTTAATGGTATCGATGTAGCTGTAGCCGGTAGGGGATGCTCGTCCCTGTGAAGAGGGTGCAGCTAAATCAAGTCAATCACAGATACTACATAAACAATTATTCATGCACTCACGTATTTAAACACACAGGTGGAAATATTTTTCGACCCTGGAAAATCGAAGATCTCGAAATACACGTGGCCGTCGATGTCGTCCTCACCCAGGATATTATCTTATCCTCGACGCTAGGGTGCAGTACCGGCCATGAAACGACCATGTACACATCATACAACTTTACGGGAAGGAAACGTCGTTGCTGACAGATTCGCGTCGGTGCAAGTCGTGGAGATGAGTAAATGGCTTCGAGCAGGTAGTACAAGTGAAAATATTAGCGTGGTAGCTGACAATGTCCGCTGAAACGGTCAGAATTCGCCCATTATATGAATGAATAAACGGAAGAATCTTCATTGATTACAACCACAAATGCCGTAGGTGATTAAAT
The DNA here is from genome assembly GCA_036873755.1 of Hanleya hanleyi. Taxonomy (NCBI): domain Eukaryota; kingdom Metazoa; phylum Mollusca; class Polyplacophora; order Lepidopleurida; family Hanleyidae; genus Hanleya; species Hanleya hanleyi. The sequence goes on from JAVTVY010056407.1 coordinate 161,467, forward strand.
GCAACAACTTCCTCTAGGACGGGGATTGACTTGCTCAAACTGTGGATATGCAATTAGCCCAAGTGCTAAAATGGCAACAAATGTAATATAGGACTTACCCGAGGCAATAAAAATATAAGCAATAAATCGCACAAAGCAACCACGTCGTCTAGGACGGGGATTGGATGTTCTCTTCCTGTCATCAGCCTAGGATTTCATTGAATATTTGGACCACCACAAATCAAAACATGGATATTGTCGTGATATAAAGTATCCATCTCAATCTGTCCATTAACGCTAAGTCTAGGCTTTCATGGTCAATGCGCACCACTGCCAATCGACACACGGATGATGTAGTGCAACAAAGTATTCATCTCAACCTGTCCATCAACGCTAAATTTAGGCATTCATGGGCTAAACACTTCGCCCTCATTGAAGAGCTGAGCAGCCGGTAGAGGACACTAGCATCGAGGACTCCGAAGATAAGATCTTGGGTGAACTACTGGACGACGTCGAGGGTCGCGTGCATTTCGTGGATGACCCCTTGGACGTAACCGACCCGATAACTGAGATATACCGCCGCCGCTGGTTCATGGTCCGACGATATTTTCACCGTCGTCGCCCTCTGCTAGACATCTACAATTTCTCGCGCTCACTCCGGCTAAATAGAGGCAATCTTTGAAGATCAAACCTTCGGATACACCCTCCACAATAAAGAGACAGAGCAATTGCGGCATACCTATCCGATTGCCGATATCCAAGTCTTTCACCAGCCCTTCACCATTAAAGGGCATGCCTCAATGGAGACGGCTCTGGCTGAGATCACTCGACTGGGTCCACTGGAATGGGCTCAAAAGCAGCGCTCCAACACCTGATGGACGTGGAGAGGGTGACCATTGTCTTGTGTTCATTACCAAACTGGCACACAGACGTATCCGTTTATGGGCATGGTGGAAGAGACGTCTAAAGCAATGGCAGCTTCTAATGTGTGTATGTGTGACATTAATGCGTTATGACGGTGACTCCCATAATAAATGAATCATCGAACTGATTCGAATCGGTTCAAAATAGGTCTAAATCAGTTCCTTTGCGTATGTGTTTGGTCCGAACTTCTCTATTCATATTACAACGGTTGTCGAGAAAAGTTGTCCCCCTTGATCTGTCATCGCAAGTCGAGGAGCCCATGGGGATTCCAGCGTGGAAGAGCTCAAACACGGTTACCTTCCATGCCTATCAAATATGAGCAATGGCATGCACTTGGAGGGGTTGGAGGAGCCCAGCTAGCTCTTTAGAGTGAGTGCGTCGACCTATTCATCAGACACTGTCAACCATCAATGTTCTCCCGTACCACCAGCTCGAAGTCTTTTACGCGCTGGATGCTTTACGTCGATGTGAGTCTGTTAGCCACTACGCTACCACCCAGTATATCTGTGTGACCTGCTCGAAGCCATTTAAGCGCCTGGGGCATTTACGGCACCATCAACGGTTGCACCATTGTCAAGCGGCCAAGGCGGCAGACGGGGCATGACACCGCTTCCAAAGTCTAAGTGAGTTACAGCATCACCAGTGCATGCCACACTCAGTGTCGCATTTGCGGAAGCCCACAGAGGCCGAGAAACGGACCATTCGTCCCAAGGGTAGAAAGGCCCATAGATGCCAGCGTCCACCTTCCATCCAGTATAATTGCACGATCTGCTCGAAGCCATTTACTCCCCTTGAAAAGTTTACAATGAATCTGCCATCCAGGGCCCCGTTGTCAGGTATTACTGTACGATCTGCAGGGAGTCGTTTCAGCGCCCGGACAATCTGCGCCGCCATGAACGGTCACGTTATGGACCACCATGCATCCATGTGCGGATTGTGAATGATTCTATGAAACCCCGAGTCAAACGAGACGCCATCAACGGCTCGTCCACGGAGGACAGTCCTACCGACGCTTAGTAAGACACTCAGATTCAGTGCCCAGGCAGGACGATCCATCACCCAAGTCTATGGAGGTCTATCCAGTGCCCATCTTTGAAGAGCGTATCCATTCAGCAACCCCACCCCACGCTAGTGATGATGTGTATTTCGCGGACGATCCCGTGGACGTGCCCGGCGACCTTTTACCGGACACACACACCCAGTAAGTGATATCTAGCGGCGCCACTGGTCCCAGATCCGACAGTGTTTTCATTGCCATCGTCTTCTGCTGGATATCTGCAATTTTCGCCTCATTGACATCACCAGGCAGTGTAGGTATATGGAAGTTATCTTTGAAGAACAAACCACCATATTTTACCTGAATATAGGATTCGGGTACATTCTACGCCATAAAGAAACAGAGCAACTGCGGTATTACTACCCTAGTGGCAACATCCACGTGTTCGACCAACCCTTTACTATCACGGGTCCTGCTTCCCTGAAGGCTGCTTTGGTTCAGGTCGACACCTTGAATCCAAAGGCATGAACACGAAAACGCCCAATGGATCGTGAAGAGGGTAACCAATGTGAGGTTTTTCGTACCAAACTCGCAGTCCAGCCTTTGATGGTTCAGCCTTTGATGGTTCAGCCTTTGATGGTCCAGCCTTTGATGGTTCAGCCTTTGATGGTCCAGCCTTTGATGGTTCAGCCTTTGATGGTCCAGCCTTTGATGGTTCAGCCTTTGATGGTCCAGCCTTTGATGGTCCAGCCTTTGATGGTCCAGCCTTTGATGGCCCATCCTTTTGATGGTCCAGCCTTTGATGGTCCAGCCTTTGATGGCCCATCCTTTGATGGTCCAGCCTTTGATGGTTTGAACAAGAATGATTACTGAAATGGAACTCACAATAAACATACCCAGTTCGCCATCCCCGCTTGGGTATGCTGGAGTTTTTCTTCTCCGCTAGGATTGTAGATCTGTTCATTACGTGTTTTGAATCGCTCCGATAAAAATAACGCGGTTTTTTTTCTTTTATTGACGACGGCCGAATATTGAATGACGGAGTTATGCGTGACTTTGAGGCCGAGTTCGCGGTCCCCTTCGCCGAGTACAGTCTCGGCCACAATGGTTGGTGCGTTGGTAAAAAAAATCGAAACTTTGACACAACAGTGATTTATTCTTGAGTGTTTCTGACGACGGTTCATGAATCTGCGAAGGATTAGCTGTATTCTTGATCTTTGGTCGACAGTCTACAAAGATGGGAATTTGAATAGCGTATCATTACAGATGAACTAGCATTAATCTATGCGATTGTCAGGCATTTCTTCCCTGATATGAGAAAGTAAAGACGGAATTGGATTCATAATGTGTTTGCGACCACATCGTAGTTAGTTATTGTTCCTTGGCATGCTGGCTTTCTACCTTGAACGTCACTTGACGGCGTAAAAACGGCCAGGCTGCTCCGTACGTGGTGTTTGAAATCAGGTGATTTATGAGGCTGGGGTCTAATTTCAAAACTTTTTTTTTTCACCAAAATATCTCTCGGGAAGCTTAACAACGCCACGTACGTTGGTGAAAAGAGGGTGTGCGTTTGGGCAGCGTTTGGAGACTAGTCTGTAATGTAGAAAAGTCCATAACCCATCATCGAAGGTCCTTAGATTCCAAGTCCGTGTAACCATGGTAACACTTGTGGGCGGCGTATTTACGACAAAGTGTGTTCACACAATACATATGAAGAGATTGAAAGCTTTCGCAACAAAACCCTGTGAGTAGCATACCTTGGTGTTTTACGCCAATAAGAGACCCTGTGAGTGGCATACCGCGGTGTTTTACGCCAATAAGAGACGTCCGACGTGAAAAGGCAGCATGCCAAGGAATATCGACTAACTAGTGTGGCTGCAAGCATTTTTTGAAATCAAAATTATTTCCATCAACAGTTTCTTGGAAAAGAATCTCTTTTCATTCGCATTGATCTTCCCAGGAATTTACATAGATTAATCATATCTCATCTGAAATTGTATAGATTATTGTATAATTGTATAGATTATTGTATGGATTATTGTATAGATTATTGTATATATAATTGTATAGATTATTGTATGGATTATTGTATAGATTATTGTATAGGTTATTGTATAGATTATTGTATAATTGTATAGATTATTGTATGGATTATTGTATAGATTATTGTATGGATTATTGTATAGATTATTGTATAGGTTATTGTATAGATTATTGTATAATTGTATAGATTATTGTATAGGTTATTGTATAGATTATTGTATGGATTATTGTATAATTGTATAGATTACTGTATAGGTTATTGTATAGATTATTGTATGGATTATTGTATAGATTATTGTATAGATTATTGTATGGATTATTGTATATATTATTGGATTATTGTATAGATTATTGTATAGATTATTGTATAGATTATTGTATAATTGTATAGATTATTGTATGGATTATTGTATAGATTATTTTATATATAATTGTATAGATTATTGTATGGATTATTGTATAGATTATTGTATAGGTTATTGTATAGATTATTGTATAATTGTATAGATTATTGTATAGGTTATTGTATAGATTATTGTATGGATTATTGTATAGATTATTGTATAGATTATTGTATGGATTATTGTATAGATTATTGTATAGGTTATTGTATAGATTATTGTATAATTGTATAGATTATTGTATAGGTTATTGTATAGATTATTGTATAGATTATTGTATAATTGTATAGATTATTGTATGGATTATTGTATAGATTATTGTATAATTGTATAGATTGTTGTATAGATTATTGTATGGATTATTGTATAGATTATTCCGGTTCCAATAAAGATAGATTGTCTGCCAAATCCCAAGAAAACAGGTAACCCTTCGGAGATAAACGAACTGTCGAAAGAAGCGAGTGAGTGAATAGAATTTAACGTCGTTTTCAACACTATTTCCGCTATATCGCGATGAACCAACTAAGCACCACCCAGCCTGTCGAAAGAATACTCAAGAATCAATGTGATTCGCAGAACTACACTGTATTCTTTCAACGTTTCGAATTTCTTACCAATGCACCAACCATGTGGCCGAGACCGTATATGGACATGGGTGTTTGCATGACGTATATCCGAAGATCCTGTCCGAGCAATGGTTGGATGCCGTATATCCCAAGATCCTGTCCAAGCAATGGTTGGACGACGTATATCCCGAGATCCTGTCCAAGCAATGGTTGAATGAGGTATATCACAAGATCCTATCCAAGCAACGTTTGGATGATGTATATCCCAAGATCCAATCCAGGCAACGTTTGGATGATGTGCATCCTAAGATCTTGTTCAAGTAACGTTTGGGTGGCATTTATCCCTCGATCCTATCTAAGCAATGGCTTATCAAAAATGTTCTTGTTTTACCAAGTATTAAGTGGAACATCTGGCACCAATGATGGACCAAATCCAATGGGAGTCACTCAATGATCAGCTATATCGGCCAACATTCAAGGATATACCTGTATGGTTCACATTCAACATGAATCGTGAAAGAGAGGGAATATCAAGACGCTTGCGAAAGACGAGAAAGAAAACACAGATAGAAAACACAGGTTTCCATTAGACAAACATTTATATTGATTCCAATTTGCTGGAAAGTTAACAATCTAATTTTCAATCAATCATATTTCAATAATTCTGCAGAGTATACTCGTGTTTTCATGATTCTTTCCTGATCCAGCTTCTATTAATATTCTCTGATCCTACAACCAAATCTCGTCAAATCTCGTCCTAAACTGATCCTACAACCAAATCTCGTCCTAAACTGAAACTTAAATGCGGTCACAGTCGGTTTGAGAGTAGTATACATGATGTGAATGTATCCAATAACGGACCGTGTGTTTTACATGTTCGATCCAGTTGTACTTGTACTGGAATGTCTGCACACCACAGGTTTCATCTCCATACGATGACAGTTGACTTAACCGGTTTCGTCCCTAATGGGGTAAAGATTGTTTTTTATAGCATTTGTTTTGGATCCTGTAGAGGGAAGAGTTCCCGGTGATAGTCTGTCAGGATAATAAAACATGGAGTCACTAGGTAAAAGGGCCGACTTGTTGATCTCGTCTGCGGTTGAGTCTAATGAATGTCTCCTTGCAGTGTGAGCACGTAATGGAGGCAGAATGTCCGAGTGTGTCCGTAACTCCAAACGTTTACCTTTACTCATTTCCAGATGAGCCTCGCTGGTGGCGTATGGGTGACAGTTGATGTCAGATCGGTGACGGTCCGAGGACTTCACCCCAGTGTCAAAAGTATCCTGCATTTCTAGGACCATGGAGTCCAGATCGAGGATATCAACCTGTGTCGATTGGGATGATGTACTGGGTCTGTTTAGAGAATCGTCTTGTTTTAAGTTGCGCGCAACCAGCTTTGGTTTCCGGTACGGGAATTCAGAGTTGGAAACAAAGTGTGTCTCTTCAGACGAGCTGCTGTTTGAGAAGATAGGATCCCAGTCTGTTTGAGTGCCGCAGTCGTTTTCAAGAAGGTTTCCGCCGTTGGAACAATGACAAAGCTGCGTTTGAACAGCCTTCTCCTCCAAGCTTTTGTGGGTTTGGGTCTCTTCAGTTGAAGCAGATGGTCGTTTGCTGGAACCGCTACCCATACTGCACCTCTGATCCTACTTTGTGCCGGGATATGAGAAGTTTCCAGTGAGGCATCTTTCAGAACCTCTCTTCTTTAAGAGAAATCTCTTTGTCAAGTTCACTTCTGTTTGGCGACCAAAATGGTGGCGTCATGACGACACATCGTCATAAACGTGTTTGTAACGGGATGGTTTCGGCTCAAAACGTCACAAAGGAAATTACGTCTGAGCAAAGACGTGACGTAAGAAAGGCAGACAAAAGAAGCTTTGACTAGCAACAGGACGCTTATATAGTGGATGCGGAGTTTGTGTAGACTTATAAATATACGGGATTAAGTCATCTCGCCCAGGATCAGGATGGGGTCAATTCCATCCAAGTCGGATCTTAGAATTACCCGAGTAGCAGAGGCTCCTTTAGAGCGAACGGACCGAGCCAATGAACATCGCATTATCAACATCACCGGGAAAATCTCAATCGCAAATGACGAGAGTATCTCCGAAATTGACCAAACCACAATCAATGAGGATGAGAAAACTGTAACTGTACCCAAGGACTTCATAGGACTTAAAAAGGTCCGTCCAACAGAAAATATAGCCAGGATAGGCTTATTACGAGCTGTCTCACCGGAGAGAAACGATGGGGTAGCTATAGAACCAAATTATGAACACGTTATCAGTCTCCATCGATCACGACAACTGCCCACCAGGCTTCCCCCATTACATTATGTGGAGAAGAACGAGGGAGGACTATCCGTTGAGGATTATGAGGACTCGGATCCGTTCAACTTGAAATTGGTGAACGACGACGCCGTTTTGCAGACAGAGGAAGAGGGACGTTCCATCGACAGCTCGGGCAGTGGATTCCAGCGCTCAACGATTCCCCGGCCTGTGGAACGTGGCAGGAAACCGGTGGACTTGATCTTTACTTCACCAAGCCAATCCCTGCCAGCTACAGAGAGCTCGGGTAAGATGAGACCCGTCAAGTTGACGCCGATCTCCTCATCCGGTTCGGGAAGGTTAGGGATGTCGGGAAAAGACTTACTACAACAACTTGGAACTCAAGGAATTATTAACTCCCCCGGCACACACCCAGTCGACTCGTCCGCTATCATCGGAGAGCTCACACACATGGGCTTCTTATCTGGGAGTACCATGGGCAATAACTACACCTTGGTGTATGACGATAACGAAATGAAGAGGAAGGTGCCACCGCGACTCTCCAAACTACCACAGTTCAACCACGAACACTCCACCTCTGCCAAGGTCGCTCATGAAGAAAAACGACGTCGAGTCCACAGTCGACCACGCGGGAATAACTGCCCGATTCAAATGAATGAAGACGTGGTCAATAATGCCTTACAAACGGCTTGCATACGGGAGAGGAAACTGAGCAGACGAGTCACGACGCCAGAGGAACGTGACGAAATAGAACCACGTCGACTCCGGGACAAACTTTCAAACGTCGATTTATTATAACTGAACATAAATATCTTCATCAACGAAAAAAAAATGTTCGTAGTCTATATACATTAATCTGAAAATCAAGAATTATTAACGAAATATAGTCTTCATGAGTAATATAGTCTTCATGAGTAATATAGTCTTCATGAGTAATATAGTCTTCATGAGTAATATAGTCTTCACGAGTAATATAGTCTTCATGAGTAATATATAGTCTTCATGAGTAATATAGTCTTCATGAGTAATATAGTCTTCATGAGTTTTCAAAAAGGTAAAATTTGTATATTGTCGAAACATATCATGTAAAGCAAAGGTAATTCGATGTCGGTATTAAAATTCTCAAACTTATTTATCCTCTTTCATTACTGTGTAATATACCAACATCATACTGGAATTTAAATCATGGGACAACCATTTTATTGCTTGATTATCAACGTGTTGCTAAATCTTCGTTTTGGGGTTCGGTCAAAATTGCCTGTTTAACTCATTTGGGGGCTGTGGAAACGTACCCGGTACAGGAAAACCGCAGTCTTTTTAATGTCAGTGAGAAACGTTGAACGCTTCTATCACTGTTTCAATTAACTCTACAAATTCTCATTTTGCAGATGTGTTATAGAGGAAGGTCACGGGATGGTAGACTGGACAAAAAAAGGTTTTAACTGTGGGGGTTTTACAGAGCTTCGCCATCTTCATTTTATCCAGCCAATTTCTACGTTCCCACTTCGAACCTACCTTGATTTATCTGACCCCCTTCAGTGTACAAAATCCGAGGTGTAAATTTCACATACGAACGTTCGATGAACCAATCAGAACCTACACACCGATTGTGTGTAGAGTGACATCTTCAATTAGCGACATCATTCCTCCTATTATGGTGTTTGTATTAGCCCACTATACAGGTCAGCCAATCAATAACGTTCTTCTACGACCCATTTCGAAATCCAAATGTTTTCGAGGTTAGTGACGTCTCGTGTCTATTTATAAGATCTTTGAACATTGAAGGGGCCCAGATTTTTCAAGAGAAGTCGAAGTGGGAATGTAGAAATTGGCTTGATAAAATGAGTGAGTGAGTGAATATGATTTAACGTCGCTTTCAACTATATTTCAGTCATATCACGACATTGGGTCCCGTTCCTTTTCGCACCCGGGAACCACACTTGATAAATTGAAGATGGAGCTTCGCATGCTCCAGCTAGATGTTGGCAGAGATTTGTATGGTTTACTCAGGAAGCTGTTAATCACATTAATCAAGCAACCATTGTCAGAGACCGTCCTGTGTCAGAGACCGTCCTGTGTCAGAGACCGTCATGTGTCAGAGACCGTCCTGTGTCAGAGACCGTCATGTGTCAGAGACCGTCCCGTGTCAGAGACCGTCCCGTGTCAGAGACCGTCGTGTGTCAGAGACCGTCGTGTGTCAGAGACCGTCCTGTGTCAGAGACCGTCCTGTGTCAGACACCGTCCTGTGTCAGAGACCGTCCCGTGTCAGAGACCGTCCCGTGTCAGAGACCGTCGTGTGTCAGAGACCGTCCCGTGTCAGAGACCGTCGTGTGTCAGAGACCGTCGTGTGTCAGAGACCGTCCTGTGTCAGAGACCGTCATGTGTCAGAGACCGTCCCGTGTCAGAGACCGTCCCGTGTCAGAGACCGTCCCGTGTCAGAGACCGTCGTGTGCCAGAGACCGTCCCGTGTCAGAGACCGTCGTGTGTCAGAGACCGTCGTGTGTCAGAGACCGTCGTGTGTCAGAGACCGTCCTGTGTCAGGGACCGTCCTGTGTCAGAGACCGTCCTGTGTCAGAGACCGTCCTGTGTCAGAGACCGTCGCGTGTTAGAGACCGTCGTGTGTCAGAGAGCTTTTTATGGTTAAAAATCCCCGTTAGTACACCATCTTGAATATCAAACTTTTCGCCATCAGCGAACATTGAAGCCTAAAATGAATATTTGATACAAGGCTGGTTTACACATTGCTTTAGCCGAGGAAACTGGTTAAGGGACTTCTGTGTGAAACAATGTCCAGTCGGAGACGACCACCATTATCATATATGTAACGGTTAACCCTTTGTGTAGAGAACAGTTTGAATATGGAGGGTGACCCAAATGGAATGCGGGGAACGACCTTGACATGTATCGTCAGCGACGATCAAGGCAGTGTATGGAAATGGATTCCACAGTATTTCTCGCTTACCAGAGCAAGATAGGAGTTGCCATTTACGTGAAATATTCTCTACAGGTTCTAGATTGGGATGCCATTCTAGTTTATGGACTATGAACTGTAATTTCGCTGTGAGAGACGATCTTTCATTGCAGACGAAACGTCTCCGTTCGCGAGGAAACTTCCTGTGGGGACTTTTCGGGTGCGGAGAGTGCACACACTATATATTGCGGTGCAGACATTTCAAGCGACGTCAGACCACAAAGACAGCTCTGGAGAAAGCACGCAAGGTACAGCCTGAATTGTGTGATTTTGGCGCACTTTGCGACCGGGTCGCAAATGTAATTGTTTTGGCCTGGGAGTCTAAAAGATTGTAGATCCTGTAGCTAGTGCAACCTGTAAAAACACGTCAATCCAATGCGAATTTACCGGCTTGCATTTTCAGTGTGGAACCGTGTTTGTGTGTTGTACTATAATATAGGAAACACGACCGAGTGGGAAGACCGACTGGCGTGTTTATTGTAGTCTGGGGTATTCTATAATACTGTAACATGACATGTATTACCGCGTAGCACATTCCGGTAAACATGATCAGACATCAGTATAGAATAAGGATATAGGTCAATACCAGTAGATTGTATGATATTGGCACTGTTTTACTGAACAACCCGGGCACTGGGACGTGGGCAGTATTATTTATGTGTCGGTGTCATCGGTCGTGAAGGGGTATATGACGGTAATAAGGGACTCCCTCCATCCTCCGATTATATGCAAATGTACTATAAATACAGAGATAATAGAGCCAAATTCTCCTACCGTTATTCGACGACATATCGTGCAGCCCGTTAGGTCTGCGACCGGGTCGCAGAAGGTCGCATAGACGCTGTACGGGTGTGAAAGAGGCCACAGATATTACAGCCAGTACAGCAAAGACAAGATACAGTACAGACGGGCTTCTTTTCTCGAGAAACGTCGATAAATCGTGGAATCGGAGAGCCCTGCGACCGGGTCGCAGAAGGTCGCTGAAAGGTCGCACAGACGCCGTACGGGTGCGAAAGAGACCACAAAGATTACAGACAGTACAGAAAAGACAAGGCACAGCACAGACGGACTTCTTCTCCCGAGAAACGTCGATAAACCGTGAAATCTGACAGACCTGCGACCGGGTCGCAGAAGGTCGCAGACGGATTGCGACCGGGTCGCAGAGGCTTGCGACCGGGTCGCAGAGGGTCGCAGAGAGTCGCCATCGACAGTTTACAGACAGTAATGATGCTACATCGGTACCAGATGAAATGATAACACAATAATACCCAAGTAGTTGTCCTGACGGCCACGGAGGACGAGCTGTACGTGGTTCTTACCTAAGGGGTCGTCGTGAAGTTGTGTAGCCACAGGTCGTGTCTATAGACGGGTCGCAGCAGCCGTGAGGGTTGAGACGCCGTGCTATACCTACCTGTGCGGGAAGCAAACTGGTGAACTGACAAGTTAGGGTCAGGCTCCGACGACTGGGGGTAAAGAAGACGACGGGTTGCCACATCCGTGGAGAGGCTCCAACGACTGGGGGTATATATTGAGAGAGCGTTACAGCCGTGACGTTCCGACGACTTGGGGTGAAGAAGACGACGGGCTGCCACATCCGTGGAGAGGCTCCAACGACTGGGTGTCGTTTATTGGGGGAGAGCGTTACAGCCGTAACGTTCCAACGACGGAAGAAGAGAAGGGCCAGCAGCCAGGCCGCCCTTATACCCAAAAGAGGAGGGCCAGCAACCAGGCCGCCCTTATCGCGTACCCATACATATTTAAAGCATAACTGTAACTGTAAAATTATATGCACACACTCTTATATTATTTGTATATAACATCAAGTTTATATGCACACACTCTTATATTATTTGTATATAACATCAAGTTTATATGCACACACTCTTATATTATTTGTATATAACATCAAGGTTATATGCCCACACCCCCTTATATTATTTGTATATAACATCAAGATTATTTGCATACACTCTCCTAGTGTCTGTACATATATGGAGATATTATTCTACTGCATAACGTTACATCTCCTTAGACATTCTGTCTAAGCCACGCGGTTCTACGCTATTATCTGTAATCGCGTATACTATTTGTGCAGAATATACCATAATAGACCTTTACATCAGCGTCAGTCATCCTTGTAGGGTTGTGATCATCTCTTCGATCCCCGGATCTCTACTAGTGAAGGGTCTAACTACGGTGACGGCCAGAATGCCTGTGGGCAATCCCGGTTATTGATTCGTTTTCTCGTAAACACCACGACTGGTCCTGCTCGTACACGTTACATATACATGGATACTAAAATACTAAGAAAAATTAAATCTGATAATCCCTTCAGTCTTCTTCAACATATAGCCAGTGGAAGTGGCATGATCAATATCAGTTGATTCTGCCTTGGCGATATTGGGTGCAGCCCTGTCTGGTCTTGGTAGGCGATGTCCTCGAAATATTCTCCCTACACCTGGAGCTAAACGGCTGAACCTTACCACACAATATGTCTGGGTCAAGCTCTGTTCCTTAACCTTGCCTTTCAAGATCGGATTACTATTGTGACGTTCGAGCGGTCAGAAAACGTCTAAACTTGCGGTGTACATGAGACTTGAGGCGGCCTGGTCTCAGGCCCCTGTGACAAATTGTCAGGCTGATGTGAACGCAGTCTCGTATGACTGGAATTGGCCAACGAGGAAGGTCCGATTCAACCTGTCACCTTGTCTGGATTGAGGAGGTAGGATGGGGGGACCTGTAGAAACAACCAAGGCAATAATAAAGTAATAATATTGTATTCTGCAATGTACACAGCTCTGTACACAATACCTGTAATAAAGATCCCTACTCTAGAGGTAGTTATCGTTAAGTGTTATCTTTATCTTAAAGAGAAAGACTAATAATATACAATATATACATGAGACCCTATCTATGACGCGTCACGGCCCAGTCTCGTCCAGACTGGCTCTCGTCGTGGTATGGTACGGCGTCTCTGGTTCCTCTCCGGTCGTTGGCGTAGCCCCGGACTGTATGGAACGTCTACCGTGTCTAAGGTTACACGGCCCAGTTCATTTAAGCGTTATTAATCGTCTCTGGAATCCTCTCCGTATCACTGCCTCTCCTGGCAGTAGCCCTTCGGCGGCGTCGGCCCGTACGGCACACCACAGCGTCTTCGGCGGCAGCCCCTTTCGGCTCGGCAGACCTCACGTCTTCGGCGGCGCTCCCTTTCGGCTCGGCAGACTTCACGTCTTCGGCGGCCCGTCTTCGGCGACCCGGATTCGGCGGCGACCCCTTTCGGCTCGGCAGACTTCACGTCTTCGGCGGCCCGATTTCGGCGACCCGTCTTCGGCGACCCGACTTCGGCCCTCACGGCGTTGACCCAAGGATGAGTTAATAGGCTCAGATTGTCTGCATATATATGTGGTAATAATGCCCTGGTCTCGGGGGCGTATTATTACCTTACAGTGTAATGTCAATTAATATCAATGATTTGTAATAGAATTCAAAGACTTGCGGCAAAGCATAATTCGAGCCCTGCGGCAGTGTAAATATGTACAGTGGGTGTAAGCTTGTGATATCCGTCACCTCTAGCCGAGGCCTGTAGGTAACTAGTGTAGTTGAGGGTGATTAGATCTATTCCGTCCCTAAGGCCGACGATCTTGTATGTGAGCAAGTATATGTAATCATGTAAAATGGTATTTGTGTGATGGGCTGCAGTGTGGGATATTTGGTGCTCTGTATTCCCCGTTGATGGACATCTCGTCTTCAGATACTGTGCGTGTTAGTATCTTATCCTCGTCTGACGGTTCGTCTCGTCATCAGATACTGTGCGTGTCAGTATCTATTATCCCCAAGCTATGGCTTAGCTCTCGGCTTTCCAACCCTTCGGCGGATGGTTCGGCGCTGTTTCGGCAGTCAATTCGGCACTTTCGGCACATTCGGCACATTCGGCGCATTTGCGGCGATCCTGTCTCTGTGCTCTCCCGCACGATGTTTTACCCGCCGATTGTCTGAGACAGAATGCCGAACGTCCATTCTGTCCGTCTTATATAGGCTCTGGCTCCCAGAATCCATTGCGCGTCCAAACATGGCAGCCTCCATAAAGCGAAAGTATAGACTCAGGCGGTGTTGGATTTCGTGTCAGATCAACAGAGTTCGACTTCTCTCGCCCGGTTTCGATGCAAGATGCGTGTCAGGGATATTTACACGTCCCTCGCTGAAAGTTTCAGCGCACAGTTAATACAGGTAAGTCGAATATCCACCATTATCGGTCCATACACAATGCTATTTAGAATGTCAGCGTAGAACGAAAATTACATTCTCCAGGTCACGGGCATTTTCGTCACACTACCCACGCCTTCGAAAACACGACGCCCTCGTCGTGGAGCTCGGCACAGCTACCAATCACAGGTGAGTAGAATGAACACGCAGTCCTTTCTCCGAAAGTGTAGATAGTCCACAGTATAATAACAAAAGCTTCAATACGGTAGAATTACCAATCGACGTCCTTCCCAGCCGTCTGCTGGGTTGTCGCTGAAGGAGGGGACATCAGGTCCCTGGCTTCACAACACCGGCCAATCACGGCCGAATTACGGAGGACGTTCCTCACTCCACTTCCACTTGTCGTATATTTTCCGGGTTACCACCCCACGGCGATTTCTAACCGTGTCAACGTAGGTTCTTGTCAGGCGAACCACTGCTCTCTGGGGAGGCGCCGCCTCCAGGTCCTCCGGCCTGCTTTCCTCTCCGGCTGGGGTACTCACAGGACGGACACCAGCCCCGGGCATCTCTGTTGGGTGGATTATCTCGGGTTCCTCCGGCTCCATTGCCTCTGCCGAAGCATCAGTCCCCCAAGGCTTGAAGAACGCAGGCGAGCTGCCTCGCCCCTTCTCATCGTCGGTGGTCTTCGCCATCGCATCCGGGTTTTCGGCAGCCGTTGTGTTGCTCCGAACACACTCGTCAGGATTGGCCTCATTCACGGCTCCGGGGGTGATGGGGCATCCACCATTGCCCGCGTCTCTCTCAGCAATCAGCTCCCGCTCTGTCTCCTCGTTGAATGGTGGATGGGAGAGTTGAGGCTCATCCTCGCTGATTTCGTGTGCAACAACCACCTTAGTTGCTGTAGTCCCGGGGTCGACTTCAGGGGCGTCCGCCCCTCTTCCCGGTGGCACAGTCACCACTGACAGACAGCGAACTGCGGGCGTAGCAGCGATGTTGGACGGTCCCGCCCGAGGCTGCCGGATTCGTGCAGGGATCCTGATCCCAGGGTCTTCCTTGGCCCGTGGCGGAGGGTATGGCCGTCCAGCTTCCCAGTTATGGACTCGTCGGAGGTGTTCCCGGAGGTGCTTCTTGGAGCAGTAATTCCGGTCACAGAAGGGACACCACACACGCTCCCCAGACTCATCCTTCTCGGACTTCGGTGGACATGCTAAAGCATAATCCTGATAACGCGCGGGGCGTCTAATATCTTGCCCCCGGGTCGTTCGCTGCGGTTTCGTCTCGGCCTCGGTTCCACGGTAACAGCCCGCACTCTCCACGACCTCGCATTGGACGTAGTGGCCGCCATACTTCACCCGATGACGCTGCGTGTCGATCTGGGTACAGTGGGTGCCTAGGAAGTCGTATCCTAGGAGAGCGTCCACTGTCAGATCTCCGACTATCATCCTCTGTGTTCGTGTGGTACCGTCTATAGTGATTTTAAAATCAGCTTCACCTTTCAGGGGCATCAGCGTACCGTCAGCCATTCGAATACTAGCATAAGACGGGCTGCTCAATGCTGGTCTGAGCCGAGGACTCAGCTGCTGGTATACTTTCTCGCTCTGGAGGGAAATCGACGCCCCAGTGTCAACACAACACCACATCTTCACGGGCCCGATCTTGGCAGCTAAATAAAGTCCAGCTTCCCCGGAAGTATTAACTTTGGGAGGATTCTTGGGCGATCTCGGCGGTTTAGAGTCATCTGTTCTGGACACATCTGGACAGTCCGCCCGGTATTGACCCTCTCTGCCGCACGACCAGCAAGCATTACTTCGTTCCCGATTCCCATACGTCCGTTGTGGGCCTCTGGCGTATCTTTGTGGTCGTCGCTGTGGTCGAGGCTGAGACTTTCGCATTATTTCTTCCATCAATTCCTTGATCTGTTTTCTCAGGCGAGCCTCAGATTCTTCGTCATCCTCGGAGGTTGCAGCTATTCCCTCATCTTTACTAGGAACCGTGGACTTCGCGGTTGCCCAAGTCTTACGGCGTTGCGAGGACTTGAATGCTTCTACTTCTACAGCAGAGTGTACAGCTGCATCTAAGGTCTTCGGCCGCGTCTGCCATACAAGAAATCTAAGCTCGTCCTCAATAGCCACCAAAAACTGATCCTTTGCCAAGATATCCTGTACGTCATCCCCGGCATCGGGATATGCCTGTTGTGCAAGCCGAAATAATGCCTGGGCTAGGCCCGGAAGATCTTCTGAATTCTCTCGGTATCTGGATTTTAACTGCGTTTTGTACAAATCCAATTGATTCGGCGGAGCAAAACGCTTCTCCAAGGCATCCCTCAATCGTCCATAGTCAGCACTCCCTGGTTCTGATTTCAAGCTGGCCAACAGCTGCTGGGCAGATCCTCGGAGGGCGACGGCCAGATATTGACCCCGTTGTGAGTATGTCCACCCGTTGATAGCAGCACAGTGGTCGAAATGGGAGAGATAATCCCGTAATGGCGTCGTCCCATCATAGGTAGCTGCCTTTGCCGCAGTCAACATCGGTCGCCTCACCTCAACCGCAGGGGTCGATGTCTGTAATGGCTGCCTCCAACTCACGAGCTCATGTCGTCCTCTCCCCGGCGACGTCTGATCGCAATCCAGCTGCGACCCGGACATATATTCGGTTCGGCGTTTATCATCAACCGTTTCGGCAGCCCCACAACTCGCATTCAGCTCTGCGACGTCGTTTTCAGTGTCCGGTCGTCTGATCGCCTCTCTTTCCTGAATCTGACTGGCATTGATTCTGGACATCTGGATCGCTATCACCGATACAGTCCTGGCCATAGACCCCATGGTTTGTCGTAGCTCGGCAATCTCTTCCATCATCTGTACTGTCGAATCGTCGTCACGGTGTTCGTATCGGCCCCCGAGACCGTGGTTATCAGAACCAGAGTCTTTAGGGGCTCGATAACTTCCATTCTCGTCGGGCAACGTCTGCCACGAAGGTATCGGCGACAGATCAGCTGGGGGAGCCGACAGCACTGCGTCTAGTTCTACTGTGGGCAAGTCTAGCAAATCCACTCTCTTCGGTGCCTCAAATGCTGATCGTCCGGTCCCCACTCCTCGTCGTGACTCTTCTCGGTCCCTTGGAGTTGGTGTTGTGGACAACTGCCGCTGGCTTCTCGTCCCCCATGACAGCGAGTCGCTGTCCGCTGGACGTAGTTCGGCGCCGACATCTCCAATATTCATCATGCTTGGTTTTCTAGCTTCTTCCCAGCGTGGTCCCTTCTCCATCGGTTTCCCGGTGTTGGCCATCCCACCGCTGCCACCAGTTGTGACGTTCGAGCGGTCAGAAAACGTCTAAACTTGCGGTGTACACGAGACTTGAGGCGGCCTGGTCTGAGGCCCCTGTGACAAATTGTCAGGCTGATGTGAACGCAGTCTCGTATGACTGGAATTGGCCAACGAGGAAGGTCCGATTCAACCTGTCACCTTGTCTGGATCGAGGAGGTAGGATGGGGGGACCTGTAGAAACAACCAAGGCAATAATAAAGTAATAATATTGTATTCTGCTATGTACACAGCTCTGTACGCGCACAATACCTGTAATAAAGATCCCTACTCTAGAGGTAGTTATCGTTAAGTGTTATCTTTATCTTAAAGAGAAAGACTAATAATATACAATATATACATGAGACCCTATCTATGACGCGTCACGGCCCAGTCTCGTCCAGACTGGCTCTCGTCGTGGTATGGTACGGCGTCTCTGGTTCCTCTCCGGTCGTTGGCGTAGCCCCGGACTGTATGGAACGTCTACCGTGTCTAAGGTTACACGGCCCAGTTCATTTAAGCGTTATTAATCGTCTCTGGAATCCTCTCCGTATCACTGCCTCTCCTGGCAGTAGCCCTTCGGCGGCGTCGGCCCGTACGGTACACCACAGCGTCTTCGGCGGCAGCCCCTTTCGGCTCGGCAGACCTCACGTCTTCGGCGGCGCTCCCTTTCGGCTCGGCAGACTTCACGTCTTCGGCGGCCCGTCTTCGGCGACCCGGATTCGGCGGCGACCCCTTTCGGCTCGGCAGACTTCACGTCTTCGGCGGCCCGATTTCGGCGACCCGTCTTCGGCGACCCGACTTCGGCCCTCACGGCGTTGACCCAAGGATGAGTTAATAGGCTCAGATTGCCTGCATATATATGTGGTAATAATGCCCTGGTCTCGGGGGCGTATTATTACCTTACAGTGTAATGTCAATTAATATCAATGATTTGTAATAGAATTCAAAGACTTGCGGCAAAGCATAATTCGAGCCCTGCGGCAGTGTAAATATGTACAGTGGGTGTAAGCTTGTGATATCCGTCACCTCTAGCCGAGGCCTGTAGGTAACTAGTGTAGTTGAGGGTGATTAGATCTATTCCGTCCCTAAGGCCGACGATCTTGTATGTGAGCAAGTATATGTAATCATGTAAAATGGTATTTGTGTGATGGGCTGCAGTGTGGGATATTTGGTGCTCTGTATTCCCCGTTGATGGACATCTCGTCTTCAGATACTGTGCGTGTTAGTATCTTATCCTCGTCTGACGGTTCGTCTCGTCATCAGATACTGTGCGTGTCAGTATCTATTATCCCCAAGCTATGGCTTAGCTCTCGGCTTTCCAACCCTTCGGCGGATGGTTCGGCGCTGTTTCGGCAGTCAATTCGGCACTTTCGGCACATTCGGCACATTCGGCGCATTTGCGGCGATCCTGTCTCTGTGCTCTCCCGCACGATGTTTTACCCGCCGATTGTCTGAGACAGAATGCCGAACGTCCATTCTGTCCGTCTTATATAGGCTCTGGCTCCCAGAATCCATTGCGCGTCCAAACATGGCAGCCTCCATAAAGCGAAAGTATAGACTCAGGCGGTGTTGGATTTCGTGTCAGATCAACAGAGTTCGACTTCTCTCGCCCGGTTTCGATGCAAGATGCGTGTCAGGGATATTTACACGTCCCTCGCTGAAAGTTTCAGCGCACAGTTAATACAGGTAAGTCGAATATCCACCATTATCGGTCCATACACAATGCTATTTAGAATGTCAGCGTAGAACGAAAATTACATTCTCCAGGTCACGGGCATTTTCGTCACACTACCCACGCCTTCGAAAACACGACGCCCTCGTCGTGGAGCTCGGCACAGCTACCAATCACAGGTGAGTAGAATGAACACGCAGTCCTTTCTCCGAAAGTGTAGATAGTCCACAGTATAATAACAAAAGCTTCAATACGGTAGAATTACCAATCGACGTCCTTCCCAGCCGTCTGCTGGGTTGTCGCTGAAGGAGGGGACATCAGGTCCCTGGCTTCACAACACCGGCCAATCACGGCCGAATTACGGAGGACGTTCCTCACTCCACTTCCACTTGTCGTATATTTTCCGGGTTACCACCCCACGGCGATTTCTAACCGTGTCAACGTAGGTTCTTGTCAGGCGAACCACTGCTCTCTGGGGAGGCGCCGCCTCCAGGTCCTCCGGCCTGCTTTCCTCTCCGGCTGGGGTACTCACAGGACGGACACCAGCCCCGGGCATCTCTGTTGGGTGGATTATCTCGGGTTCCTCCGGCTCCATTGCCTCTGCCGAAGCATCAGTCCCCCAAGGCTTGAAGAACGCAGGCGAGCTGCCTCGCCCCTTCTCATCGTCGGTGGTCTTCGCCATCGCATCCGGGTTTTCGGCAGCCGTTGTGTTGCTCCGAACACACTCGTCAGGATTGGCCTCATTCACGGCTCCGGGGGTGATGGGGCATCCACCATTGCCCGCGTCTCTCTCAGCAATCAGCTCCCGCTCTGTCTCCTCGTTGAATGGTGGATGGGAGAGTTGAGGCTCATCCTCGCTGATTTCGTGTGCAACAACCACCTTAGTTGCTGTAGTCCCGGGGTCGACTTCAGGGGCGTCCGCCCCTCTTCCCGGTGGCACAGTCACCACTGACAGACAGCGAACTGCGGGCGTAGCAGCGATGTTGGACGGTCCCGCCCGAGGCTGCCGGATTCGTGCAGGGATCCTGATCCCAGGGTCTTCCTTGGCCCGTGGCGGAGGGTATGGCCGTCCAGCTTCCCAGTTATGGACTCGTCGGAGGTGTTCCCGGAGGTGCTTCTTGGAGCAGTAATTCCGGTCACAGAAGGGACACCACACACGCTCCCCAGACTCATCCTTCTCGGACTTCGGTGGACATGCTAAAGCATAATCCTGATAACGCGCGGGGCGTCTAATATCTTGCCCCCGGGTCGTTCGCTGCGGTTTCGTCTCGGCCTCGGTTCCACGGTAACAGCCCGCACTCTCCACGACCTCGCATTGGACGTAGTGGCCGCCATACTTCACCCGATGACGCTGCGTGTCGATCTGGGTACAGTGGGTGCCTAGGAAGTCGTATCCTAGGAGAGCGTCCACTGTCAGATCTCCGACTATCATCCTCTGTGTTCGTGTGGTACCGTCTATAGTGATTTTAAAATCAGCTTCACCTTTCAGGGGCATCAGCGTACCGTCAGCCATTCGAATACTAGCATAAGACGGGCTGCTCAATGCTGGTCTGAGCCGCGGACTCAGCTGCTGGTATACTTTCTCGCTCAGGAGGGAAATCGACGCCCCAGTGTCAACACAACACCACATCTTCACGGGCCCGATCTTGGCAGGTAAATAAAGTCCAGCTTCCCCGGAAGTATTAACTTTGGGAGGATTCTTGGGCGATCTCGGCGGTTTAGAGTCATCTGTTCTGGACACATCTGGACAGTCCGCCCGGTATTGACCCTCTCTGCCGCACGACCAGCAAGCATTACTTCGTTCCCGATTCCCATACGTCCGTTGTGGGCCTCTGGCGTATCTTTGTGGTCGTCGCTGTGGTCGAGGCTGAGACTTTCGCATTATTTCTTCCATCAATTCCTTGATCTGTTTTCTCAGGCGAGCCTCAGATTCTTCGTCATCCTCGGAGGTTGCAGCTATTCCCTCATCTTTACTAGGAACCGTGGACTTCGCGGTTGCCCAAGTCTTACGGCGTTGCGAGGACTTGAATGCTTCTACTTCTACAGCAGAGTGTACAGCTGCATCTAAGGTCTTCGGCCGCGTCTGCCATACAAGAAATCTAAGCTCGTCCTCAATAGCCACCAAAAACTGATCCTTTGCCAAGATATCCTGTACGTCATCCCCGGCATCGGGATATGCCTGTTGTGCAAGCCGAAATAATGCCTGGGCTAGGCCCGGAAGATCTTCTGAATTCTCTCGGTATCTGGATTTTAACTGCGTTTTGTACAAATCCAATTGATTCGGCGGAGCAAAACGCTTCTCCAAGGCATCCCTCAATCGTCCATAGTCAGCACTCCCTGGTTCTGATTTCAAGCTGGCCAACAGCTGCTGGGCAGATCCTCGGAGGGCGACGGCCAGATATTGACCCCGTTTGAGTATGTCCACCCGTTGATAGCAGCACAGTGGTCGAAATGGGAGAGATAATCCCGTAATGGCGTCGTCCCATCATAGGTAGCTGCCTTTGCCGCAGTCAACATCGGTCGCCTCACCTCAACCGCAGGGGTCGATGTCTGTAATGGCTGCCTCCAACTCACGAGCTCATGTCGTCCTCTCCCCGGCGACGTCTGATCGCAATCCAGCTGCGACCCGGACATATATTCGGTTCGGCGTTTATCATCAACCGTTTCGGCAGCCCCACAACTCGCATTCAGCTCTGCGACGTCGTTTTCAGTGTCCGGTCGTCTGATCGCCTCTCTTTCCTGAATCTGACTGGCATTGATTCTGGACATCTGGATCGCTATCACCGATACAGTCCTGGCCATAGACCCCATGGTTTGTCGTAGCTCGGCAATCTCTTCCATCATCTGTACTGTCGAATCGTCGTCACGGTGTTCGTATCGGCCCCCGAGACCGTGGTTATCAGAACCAGAGTCTTTAGGGGCTCGATAACTTCCATTCTCGTCGGGCAACGTCTGCCACGAAGGTATCGGCGACAGATCAGCTGGGGGAGCCGACAGCACTGCGTCTAGTTCTACTGTGGGCAAGTCTAGCAAATCCACTCTCTTCGGTGCCTCAAATGCTGATCGTCCGGTCCCCACTCCTCGTCGTGACTCTTCTCGGTCCCTTGGAGTTGGTGTTGTGGACAA
The DNA here is from genome assembly GCA_036873755.1 of Hanleya hanleyi. Taxonomy (NCBI): domain Eukaryota; kingdom Metazoa; phylum Mollusca; class Polyplacophora; order Lepidopleurida; family Hanleyidae; genus Hanleya; species Hanleya hanleyi. The sequence continues at coordinate 183,936 of JAVTVY010056407.1, forward strand.
CTGCCGCTGGCTTCTCGTCCCCCATGACAGCGAGTCGCTGTCCGCTGGACGTAGTTCGGCGCCGACATCTCCAATATTCATCATGCTTGGTTTTCTAGCTTCTTCCCAGCGTGGTCCCTTCTCCATCGGTTTCCCGGTGTTGGCCATCCCACCGCTGCCACCAGTTGTGACGTTCGAGCGGTCAGAAAACGTCTAAACTTGCGGTGTACACGAGACTTGAGGCGGCCTGGTCTCAGGCCCCTGTGACAAATTGTCAGGCTGATGTGAACGCAGTCTCGTATGACTGGAATTGGCCAACGAGGAAGGTCCGATTCAACCTGTCACCTTGTCTGGATCGAGGAGGTAGGATGGGGGACCTGTAGAAACAACCAAGGCAATAATAAAGTAATAATATTGTATTCTGCTATGTACACAGCTCTGTACGCGCACAATACCTGTAATAAAGATCCCTACTCTAGAGGTAGTTATCGTTAAGTGTTATCTTTATCTTAAAGAGAAAGACTAATCGCTATCACCGATACAGTCCTGGCCATAGACCCCATGGTTTGTCGTAGCTCGGCAATCTCTTCCATCATCTGTACTGTCGAATCGTCGTCACGGTGTTCGTATCGGCCCCCGAGACCGTGGTTATCAGAACCAGAGTCTTTAGGGGCTCGATAACTTCCATTCTCGTCGGGCAACGTCTGCCACGAAGGTATCGGCGACAGGTCAGCTGGGGGAGCCGACAGCACTGCGTCTAGTTCTACTGTGGACAGGTCTAGCAAATCCACTCTCTTCGGTGCCTCAAACGCTGATCGTCCGGTCCCCACTCCTCGTCGTGACTCTTCTCGGTCCCTTGGAGTTGGCGTTGTGGACAGCCGCCGCTGGCTTCTCGATCCCCCTGATAGCGAGTCGCTGTCCGCTGGACGTAGTTCGGCGCCGACATCTCCAATATTCATCATGCTTGGTTTTCTAGCTTCTTCCCAGCGTGGTCCCTTCTCCATCGGTTTCCCGGTGTTGGCCATCCCACCGCTGCCACCAGTTGTGACGTTCGAGCGGTCAGAAAACGTCTATCTTTGCGGTGTACACGAGACTTGAGGCGGCCTGGTCTCAGGCCCCTGTGACAAATTGTCAGGCTGATGTGAACGCAGTCTCGTATGACTGGAATTGGCCAACGAGGAAGGTCCGATTCAACCTGTCACCTTGTCTGGATCGAGGAGGTAGGATGGGGGGACCTGTAGAAACAACCAAGGCAATAATAAAGTAATAATATTGTATTCTGCTATGTACACAGCTCTGTACGCGCACAATACCTGTAATAAAGATCCCTACTCTAGAGGTAGTTATCGTTAAGTGTTATCTTTATCTTAAAGAGAAAGACTAATCGCTATCACCGATACAGTCCTGGCCATAGACCCCATGGTTTGTCGTAGCTCGGCAATCTCTTCCATCATCTGTACTGTCGAATCGTCGTCACGGTGTTCGTATCGGCCCCCGAGACCGTGGTTATCAGAACCAGAGTCTTTAGGGGCTCGATAACTTCCATTCTCGTCGGGCAACGTCTGCCACGAAGGTATCGGCGACAGATCAGCTGGGGGAGCCGACAGCACTGCGTCTAGTTCTACTGTGGGCAAGTCTAGCAAATCCACTCTCTTCGGTGCCTCAAATGCTGATCGTCCGGTCCCCACTCCTCGTCGTGACTCTTCTCGGTCCCTTGGAGTTGGTGTTGTGGACAACTGCCGCTGGCTTCTCGTCCCCCATGACAGCGAGTCGCTGTCCGCTGGACGTAGTTCGGCGCCGACATCTCCAATATTCATCATGCTTGGTTTTCTAGCTTCTTCCCAGCGTGGTCCCTTCTCCATCGGTTTCCCGGTGTTGGCCATCCCACCGCTGCCACCAGTTGTGACGTTCGAGCGGTCAGAAAACGTCTAAACTTGCGGTGTACACGAGACTTGAGGCGGCCTGGTCTGAGGCCCCTGTGACAAATTGTCAGGCTGATGTGAACGCAGTCTCGTATGACTGGAATTGGCCAACGAGGAAGGTCCGATTCAACCTGTCACCTTGTCTGGATCGAGGAGGTAGGATGGGGGGACCTGTAGAAACAACCAAGGCAATAATAAAGTAATAATATTGTATTCTGCTATGTACACAGCTCTGTACGCGCACAATACCTGTAATAAAGATCCCCCCTACTCTAGAGGTAGTTATCGTTAAGTGTTATCTTTATCTTAAAGAGAAAGACTAATAATATACAATATATACATGAGACCCTATCTATGACGCGTCACGGCCCAGTCTCGTCCAGACTGGCTCTCGTCGTGGTATGGTACGGCGTCTCTGGTTCCTCTCCGGTCGTTGGCGTAGCCCCGGACTGTATGGAACGTCTACCGTGTCTAAGGTTACACGGCCCAGTTCATTTAAGCGTTATTAATCGTCTCTGGAATCCTCTCCGTATCACTGCCTCTCCTGGCAGTAGCCCTTCGGCGGCGTCGGCCCGTACGGTACACCACAGCGTCTTCGGCGGCAGCCCCTTTCGGCTCGGCAGACCTCACGTCTTCGGCGGCCCGAATTCGGCGGCGCTCCCTTTCGGCTCGGCAGACTTCACGTCTTCGGCGGCCCGTCTTCGGCGACCCGGATTCGGCGGCGACCCCTTTCGGCTCGGCAGACTTCACGTCTTCGGCGGCCCGATTTCGGCGACCCGTCTTCGGCGACCCGACTTCGGCCCTCACGGCGTTGACCCAAGGATGAGTTAATAGGCTCAGATTGTCTGCATATATATGTGGTAATAATGCCCTGGTCTCGGGGGCGTATTATTACCTTACAGTGTAATGTCAATTAATATCAATGATTTGTAATAGAATTCAAAGACTTGCGGCAAAGCATAATTCGAGCCCTGCGGCAGTGTAAATATGTACAGTGGGTGTAAGCTTGTGATATCCGTCACCTCTAGCCGAGGCCTGTAGGTAACTAGTGTAGTTGAGGGTGATTAGATCTATTCCGTCCCTAAGGCCGACGATCTTGTATGTGAGCAAGTATATGTAATCATGTAAAATGGTATTTGTGTGATGGGCTGCAGTGTGGGATATTTGGTGCTCTGTATTCCCCGTTGATGGACATCTCGTCTTCAGATACTGTGCGTGTTAGTATCTTATCCTCGTCTGACGGTTCGTCTCGTCATCAGATACTGTGCGTGTCAGTATCTATTATCCCCAAGCTATGGCTTAGCTCTCGGCTTTCCAACCCTTCGGCGGATGGTTCGGCGCTGTTTCGGCAGTCAATTCGGCACTTTCGGCACATTCGGCACATTCGGCGCATTTGCGGCGATCCTGTCTCTGTGCTCTCCCGCACGATGTTTTACCCGCCGATTGTCTGAGACAGAATGCCGAACGTCCATTCTGTCCGTCTTATATAGGCTCTGGCTCCCAGAATCCATTGCGCGTCCAAACATGGCAGCCTCCATAAAGCGAAAGTATAGACTCAGGCGGTGTTGAATTTCGTGTCAGATCAACAGAGTTCGACTTCTCTCGCCCGGTTTCGATGCAAGATGCGTGTCAGGGATATTTACACGTCCCTCGCTGAAAGTTTCAGCGCACAGTTAATACAGGTAAGTCGAATATCCACCATTATCGGTCCATACACAATGCTATTTAGAATGTCAGCGTAGAACGAAAATTACATTCTCCAGGTCACGGGCATTTTCGTCACACTACCCACGCCTTCGAAAACACGACGCCCTCGTCGTGGAGCTCGGCACAGCTACCAATCACAGGTGAGTAGAATGAACACGCAGTCCTTTCTCCGAAAGTGTAGATAGTCCACAGTATAATAACAAAAGCTTCAATACGGTAGAATTACCAATCGACGTCCTTCCCAGCCGTCTGCTGGGTTGTCGCTGAAGGAGGGGACATCAGGTCCCTGGCTTCACAACACCGGCCAATCACGGCCGAATTACGGAGGACGTTCCTCACTCCACTTCCACTTGTCGTATATTTTCCGGGTTACCACCCCACGGCGATTTCTAACCGTGTCAACGTAGGTTCTTGTCAGGCGAACCACTGCTCTCTGGGGAGGCGCCGCCTCCAGGTCCTCCGGCCTGCTTTCCTCTCCGGCTGGGGTACCCACAGGACGGACACCAGCCCCGGGCATCTCTGTTGGGTGGATTATCTCGGGTTCCTCCGGCTCCATTGCCTCTGCCGAAGCATCAGTCCCCCAAGGCTTGAAGAACGCAGGCGAGCTGCCTCGCCCCTTCTCATCGTCGGTGGTCTTCGCCATCGCATCCGGGTTTTCGGCAGCCGTTGTGTTGCTCCGAACACACTCGTCAGGATTGGCCTCATTCACGGCTCCGGGGGGTGATGGGGCATCCACCATTGCCCGCGTCTCTCTCAGCAATCAGCTCCCGCTCTGTCTCCTCGTTGAATGGTGGATGGGAGAGTTGAGGCTCATCCTCGCTGATTTCGTGTGCAACAACCACCTTAGTTGCTGTAGTCCCGGGGTCGACTTCAGGGGCGTCCGCCCCTCTTCCCGGTGGCACAGTCACCACTGACAGACAGCGAACTGCGGGCGTAGCAGCGATGTTGGACGGTCCCGCCCGAGGCTGCCGGATTCGTGCAGGGATCCTGATCCCAGGGTCTTCCTTGGCCCGTGGCGGAGGGTATGGCCGTCCAGCTTCCCAGTTATGGACTCGTCGGAGGTGTTGCCGGAGGTGCTTCTTGGAGCAGTAATTCCGGTCACAGAAGGGACACCACACACGCTCCCCAGACTCATCCTTCTCGGACTTCGGTGGACATGCTAAAGCATAATCCTGATAACGCGCGGGGCGTCTAATATCTTGCCCCCGGGTCGTTCGCTGCGGTTTCGTCTCGGCCTCGGTTCCACGGTAACAGCCCGCACTCTCCACGACCTCGCATTGGACGTAGTGGCCGCCATACTTCACCCGATGACGCTGCGTGTCGATCTGGGTACAGTGGGTGCCTAGGAAGTCGTATCCTAGGAGAGCGTCCACTGTCAGATCTCCGACTATCATCCTCTGTGTTCGTGTGGTACCGTCTATAGTGATTTTAAAATCAGCTTCACCTTTCAGGGGCATCAGCGTACCGTCAGCCATTCGAATACTAGCATAAGACGGGCTGCTCAATGCTGGTCTGAGCCGAGGACTCAGCTGCTGGTATACTTTCTCGCTCAGGAGGGAAATCGACGCCCCAGTGTCAACACAACACCACATCTTCACGGGCCCGATCTTGGCAGGTAAATAAAGTCCAGCTTCCCCGGAAGTATTAACTTTGGGAGGATTCTTGGGCGATCTCGGCGGTTTAGAGTCATCTGTTCTGGACACATCTGGACAGTCCGCCCGGTATTGACCCTCTCTGCCGCACGACCAGCAAGCATTACTTCGTTCCCGATTCCCATACGTCCGTTGTGGGCCTCTGGCGTATCTTTGTGGTCGTCGCTGTGGTCGAGGCTGAGACTTTCGCATTATTTCTTCCATCAATTCTTTGATCTGTTTTCTCAGGCGAGCTTCAGATTCTTCGTCATCCTCGGAGGTTGCAGCTATTCCCTCATCTTTACTAGGAACCGTGGACTTCGCGGTTGCCCAAGTCTTACGGCGTTGCGAGGACTTGAATGCTTCTACTTCTACAGCAGAGTGTACAGCTGCATCTAAGGTCTTCGGCCGCGTCTGCCATACAAGAAATCTAAGCTCGTCCTCAATAGCCACCAAAAACTGATCCTTTGCCAAGATATCCTGTACGTCATCCCCGGCATCGGGATATGCCTGTTGTGCAAGCCGAAATAATGCCTGGGCTAGGCCCGGAAGATCTTCTGAATTCTCTCGGTATCTGGATTTTAACTGCGTTTTGTACAAATCCAATTGATTCGGCGGAGCAAAACGCTTCTCCAAGGCATCCCTCAATCGTCCATAGTCAGCACTCCCTGGTTCTGATTTCAAGCTGGCCAACAGCTGCTGGGCAGATCCTCGGAGGGCGACGGCCAGATATTGACCCCGTTGTGAGTATGTCCACCCGTTGATAGCAGCACAGTGGTCGAAATGGGAGAGATAATCCCGTAATGGCGTCGTCCCATCATAGGTAGCTGCCTTTGCCGCAGTCAACATCGGTCGCCTCACCTCAACCGCAGGGGTCGATGTCTGTAATGGCTGCCTCCAACTCACGAGCTCATGTCGTCCTCTCCCCGGCGACGTCTGATCGCAACCCAGCTGCGACCCGGACATATATTCGGTTCGGCGTTTATCATCAACCGTTTCGGCAGCCCCACAACTCGCATTCAGCTCTGCGACGTCGTTTTCAGTGTCCGGTCGTCTGATCGCCTCTCTTTCCTGAATCTGACTGGCATTGATTCTGGACATCTGGATCGCTATCACCGATACAGTCCTGGCCATAGACCCCATGGTTTGTCGTAGCTCGGCAATCTCTTCCATCATCTGTATGGTCGAATCGTCGTCACGGTGTTCGTATCGGCCCCCGAGACCGTGGTTATCAGAACCAGAGTCTTTAGGGGCTCGATAACTTCCATTCTCGTCGGGCAACGTCTGCCACGAAGGTATCGGCGACAGATCAGCTGGGGGAGCCGACAGCACTGCGTCTAGTTCTACTGTGGGCAAGTCTAGCAAATCCACTCTCTTCGGTGCCTCAAATGCTGATCGTCCGGTCCCCACTCCTCGTCGTGACTCTTCTCGGTCCCTTGGAGTTGGTGTTGTGGACAACTGCCGCTGGCTTCTCGTCCCCCATGACAGCGAGTCGCTGTCCGCTGGACGTAGTTCGGCGCCGACATCTCCAATATTCATCATGCTTGGTTTTCTAGCTTCTTCCCAGCGTGGTCCCTTCTCCATCGGTTTCCCGGTGTTGGCCATCCCACCGCTGCCACCAGTTGTGACGTTCGAGCGGTCAGAAAACGTCTAAACTTGCGGTGTACACGAGACTTGAGGCGGCCTGGTCTCAGGCCCCTGTGACAAATTGTCAGGCTGATGTGAACGCAGTCTCGTATGACTGGAATTGGCCAACGAGGAAGGTCCGATTCAACCTGTCACCTTGTCTGGATCGAGGAGGTAGGATGGGGGGACCTGTAGAAACAACCAAGGCAATAATAAAGTAATAATATTGTATTCTGCTATGTACACAGCTCTGTACGCGCACAATACCTGTAATAAAGATCCCTACTCTAGAGGTAGTTATCGTTAAGTGTTATCTTTATCTTAAAGAGAAAGACTAATAATATACAATATATACATGAGACCCTATCTATGACGCGTCACGGCCCAGTCTCGTCCAGACTGGCTCTCGTCGTGGTATGGTACGGCGTCTCTGGTTCCTCTCCGGTCGTTGGCGTAGCCCCGGACTGTATGGAACGTCTACCGTGTCTAAGGTTACACGGCCCAGTTCATTTAAGCGTTATTAATCGTCTCTGGAATCCTCTCCGTATCACTGCCTCTCCTGGCAGTAGCCCTTCGGCGGCGTCGGCCCGTACGGTACACCACAGCGTCTTCGGCGGCAGCCCCTTTCGGCTCGGCAGACCTCACGTCTTCGGCGGCGCTCCCTTTCGGCTCGGCAGACTTCACGTCTTCGGCGGCCCGTCTTCGGCGACCCGGATTCGGCGGCGACCCCTTTCGGCTCGGCAGACTTCACGTCTTCGGCGGCCCGATTTCGGCGACCCGTCTTCGGCGACCCGACTTCGGCCCTCACGGCGTTGACCCAAGGATGAGTTAATAGGCTCAGATTGCCTGCATATATATGTGGTAATAATGCCCTGGTCTCGGGGGCGTATTATTACCTTACAGTGTAATGTCAATTAATATCAATGATTTGTAATAGAATTCAAAGACTTGCGGCAAAGCATAATTCGAGCCCTGCGGCAGTGTAAATATGTACAGTGGGTGTAAGCTTGTGATATCCGTCACCTCTAGCCGAGGCCTGTAGGTAACTAGTGTAGTTGAGGGTGATTAGATCTATTCCGTCCCTAAGGCCGACGATCTTGTATGTGAGCAAGTATATGTAATCATGTAAAATGGTATTTGTGTGATGGGCTGCAGTGTGGGATATTTGGTGCTCTGTATTCCCCGTTGATGGACATCTCGTCTTCAGATACTGTGCGTGTTAGTATCTTATCCTCGTCTGACGGTTCGTCTCGTCATCAGATACTGTGCGTGTCAGTATCTATTATCCCCAAGCTATGGCTTAGCTCTCGGCTTTCCAACCCTTCGGCGGATGGTTCGGCGCTGTTTCGGCAGTCAATTCGGCACTTTCGGCACATTCGGCACATTCGGCGCATTTGCGGCGATCCTGTCTCTGTGCTCTCCCGCACGATGTTTTACCCGCCGATTGTCTGAGACAGAATGCCGAACGTCCATTCTGTCCGTCTTATATAGGCTCTGGCTCCCAGAATCCATTGCGCGTCCAAACATGGCAGCCTCCATAAAGCGAAAGTATAGACTCAGGCGGTGTTGAATTTCGTGTCAGATCAACAGAGTTCGACTTCTCTCGCCCGGTTTCGATGCAAGATGCGTGTCAGGGATATTTACACGTCCCTCGCTGAAAGTTTCAGCGCACAGTTAATACAGGTAAGTCGAATATCCACCATTATCGGTCCATACACAATGCTATTTAGAATGTCAGCGTAGAACGAAAATTACATTCTCCAGGTCACGGGCATTTTCGTCACACTACCCACGCCTTCGAAAACACGACGCCCTCGTCGTGGAGCTCGGCACAGCTACCAATCACAGGTGAGTAGAATGAACACGCAGTCCTTTCTCCGAAAGTGTAGATAGTCCACAGTATAATAACAAAAGCTTCAATACGGTAGAATTACCAATCGACGTCCTTCCCAGCCGTCTGCTGGGTTGTCGCTGAAGGAGGGGACATCAGGTCCCTGGCTTCACAACACCGGCCAATCACGGCCGAATTACGGAGGACGTTCCTCACTCCACTTCCACTTGTCGTATATTTTCCGGGTTACCACCCCACGGCGATTTCTAACCGTGTCAACGTAGGTTCTTGTCAGGCGAACCACTGCTCTCTGGGGAGGCGCCGCCTCCAGGTCCTCCGGCCTGCTTTCCTCTCCGGCTGGGGTACTCACAGGACGGACACCAGCCCCGGGCATCTCTGTTGGGTGGATTATCTCGGGTTCCTCCGGCTCCATTGCCTCTGCCGAAGCATCAGTCCCCCAAGGCTTGAAGAACGCAGGCGAGCTGCCTCGCCCCTTCTCATCGTCGGTGGTCTTCGCCATCGCATCCGGGTTTTCGGCAGCCGTTGTGTTGCTCCGAACACACTCGTCAGGATTGGCCTCATTCACGGCTCCGGGGGTGATGGGGCATCCACCATTGCCCGCGTCTCTCTCAGCAATCAGCTCCCGCTCTGTCTCCTCGTTGAATGGTGGATGGGAGAGTTGAGGCTCATCCTCGCTGATTTCGTGTGCAACAACCACCTTAGTTGCTGTAGTCCCGGGGTCGACTTCAGGGGCGTCCGCCCCTCTTCCCGGTGGCACAGTCACCACTGACAGACAGCGAACTGCGGGCGTAGCAGCGATGTTGGACGGTCCCGCCCGAGGCTGCCGGATTCGTGCAGGGATCCTGATCCCAGGGTCTTCCTTGGCCCGTGGCGGAGGGTATGGCCGTCCAGCTTCCCAGTTATGGACTCGTCGGAGGTGTTCCCGGAGGTGCTTCTTGGAGCAGTAATTCCGGTCACAGAAGGGACACCACACACGCTCCCCAGACTCATCCTTCTCGGACTTCGGTGGACATGCTAAAGCATAATCCTGATAACGCGCGGGGCGTCTAATATCTTGCCCCCGGGTCGTTCGCTGCGGTTTCGTCTCGGCCTCGGTTCCACGGTAACAGCCCGCACTCTCCACGACCTCGCATTGGACGTAGTGGCCGCCATACTTCACCCGATGACGCTGCGTGTCGATCTGGGTACAGTGGGTGCCTAGGAAGTCGTATCCTAGGAGAGCGTCCACTGTCAGATCTCCGACTATCATCCTCTGTGTTCGTGTGGTACCGTCTATAGTGATTTTAAAATCAGCTTCACCTTTCAGGGGCATCAGCGTACCGTCAGCCATTCGAATACTAGCATAAGACGGGCTGCTCAATGCTGGTCTGAGCCGAGGACTCAGCTGCTGGTATACTTTCTCGCTCTGGAGGGAAATCGACGCCCCAGTGTCAACACAACACCACATCTTCACGGGCCCGATCTTGGCAGGTAAATAAAGTCCAGCTTCCCCGGAAGTATTAACTTTGGGAGGATTCTTGGGCGATCTCGGCGGTTTAGAGTCATCTGTTCTGGACACATCTGGACAGTCCGCCCGGTATTGACCCTCTCTGCCGCACGACCAGCAAGCATTACTTCGTTCCCGATTCCCATACGTCCGTTGTGGGCCTCTGGCGTATCTTTGTGGTCGTCGCTGTGGTCGAGGCTGAGACTTTCGCATTATTTCTTCCATCAATTCCTTGATCTGTTTTCTCAGGCGAGCCTCAGATTCTTCGTCATCCTCGGAGGTTGCAGCTATTCCCTCATCTTTACTAGGAACCGTGGACTTCGCGGTTGCCCAAGTCTTACGGCGTTGCGAGGACTTGAATGCTTCTACTTCTACAGCAGAGTGTACAGCTGCATCTAAGGTCTTCGGCCGCGTCTGCCATACAAGAAATCTAAGCTCGTCCTCAATAGCCACCAAAAACTGATCCTTTGCCAAGATATCCTGTACGTCATCCCCGGCATCGGGATATGCCTGTTGTGCAAGCCGAAATAATGCCTGGGCTAGGCCCGGAAGATCTTCTGAATTCTCTCGGTATCTGGATTTTAACTGCGTTTTGTACAAATCCAATTGATTCGGCGGAGCAAAACGCTTCTCCAAGGCATCCCTCAATCGTCCATAGTCAGCACTCCCTGGTTCTGATTTCAAGCTGGCCAACAGCTGCTGGGCAGATCCTCGGAGGGCGACGGCCAGATATTGACCCCGTTGTGAGTATGTCCACCCGTTGATAGCAGCACAGTGGTCGAAATGGGAGAGATAATCCCGTAATGGCGTCGTCCCATCATAGGTAGCTGCCTTTGCCGCAGTCAACATCGGTCGCCTCACCTCAACCGCAGGGGTCGATGTCTGTAATGGCTGCCTCCAACTCACGAGCTCATGTCGTCCTCTCCCCGGCGACGTCTGATCGCAATCCAGCTGCGACCCGGACATATATTCGGTTCGGCGTTTATCATCAACCGTTTCGGCAGCCCCACAACTCGCATTCAGCTCTGCGACGTCGTTTTCAGTGTCCGGTCGTCTGATCGCCTCTCTTTCCTGAATCTGACTGGCATTGATTCTGGACATCTGGATCGCTATCACCGATACAGTCCTGGCCATAGACCCCATGGTTTGTCGTAGCTCGGCAATCTCTTCCATCATCTGTATTGTCGAATCGTCGTCACGGTGTTCGTATCGGCCCCCGAGACCGTGGTTATCAGAACCAGAGTCTTTAGGGGCTCGATAACTTCCATTCTCGTCGGGCAACGTCTGCCACGAAGGTATCGGCGACAGATCAGCTGGGGGAGCCGACAGCACTGCGTCTAGTTCTACTGTGGGCAAGTCTAGCAAATCCACTCTCTTCGGTGCCTCAAATGCTGATCGTCCGGTCCCCACTCCTCGTCGTGACTCTTCTCGGTCCCTTGGAGTTGGTGTTGTGGACAACTGCCGCTGGCTTCTCGTCCCCCATGACAGCGAGTCGCTGTCCGCTGGACGTAGTTCGGCGCCGACATCTCCAATATTCATCATGCTTGGTTTTCTAGCTTCTTCCCAGCGTGGTCCCTTCTCCATCGGTTTCCCGGTGTTGGCCATCCCACCGCTGCCACCAGTTGTGACGTTCGAGCGGTCAGAAAACGTCTAAACTTGCGGTGTACACGAGACTTGAGGCGACCTGGTCTCAGGCCCCTGTGACAAATTGTCAGGCTGATGTGAACGCAGTCTCGTATGACTGGAATTGGCCAACGAGGAAGGTCCGATTCAACCTGTCACCTTGTCTGGATCGAGGAGGTAGGATGGGGGACCTGTAGAAACAACCAAGGCAATAATAAAGTAATAATATTGTATTCTGCTATGTACACAGCTCTGTACGCGCACAATACCTGTAATAAAGATCCCTACTCTAGAGGTAGTTATCGTTAAGTGTTATCTTTATCTTAAAGAGAAAGACTAATAATATACAATATATACATGAGACCCTATCTATGACGCGTCACGGCCCAGTCTCGTCCAGACTGGCTCTCGTCGTGGTATGGTACGGCGTCTCTGGTTCCTCTCCGGTCGTTGGCGTAGCCCCGGACTGTATGGAACGTCTACCGTGTCTAAGGTTACACGGCCCAGTTCATTTAAGCGTTATTAATCGTCTCTGGAATCCTCTCCGTATCACTGCCTCTCCTGGCAGTAGCCCTTCGGCGGCGTCGGCCCGTACGGCACACCACAGCGTCTTCGGCGGCAGCCCCTTTCGGCTCGGCAGACCTCACGTCTTCGGCGGCGCTCCCTTTCGGCTCGGCAGACTTCACGTCTTCGGCGGCCCGTCTTCGGCGACCCGGATTCGGCGGCGACCCCTTTCGGCTCGGCAGACTTCACGTCTTCGGCGGCCCGATTTCGGCGACCCGTCTTCGGCGACCCGACTTCGGCCCTCACGGCGTTGATCCAAGGATGAGTTAATAGGCTCAGATTGTCTGCATATATATATGTGGTAATAATGCCCTGGTCTCGGGGGCGTATTATTACCTTACAGTGTAATGTCAATTAATATCAATGATTTGTAATAGAATTCAAAGACTTGCGGCAAAGCATAATTCGAGCCCTGCGGCAGTGTAAATATGTACAGTGGGTGTAAGCTTGTGATATCCGTCACCTCTAGCCGAGGCCTGTAGGTAACTAGTGTAGTTGAGGGTGATTAGATCTATTCCGTCCCTAAGGCCGACGATCTTGTATGTGAGCAAGTATATGTAATCATGTAAAATGGTATTTGTGTGATGGGCTGCAGTGTGGGATATTTGGTGCTCTGTATTCCCCGTTGATGGACATCTCGTCTTCAGATACTGTGCGTGTTAGTATCTTATCCTCGTCTGACGGTTGGTCTCGTCATCAGATACTGTGCGTGTCAGTATCTATTATCCCCAAGCTATGGCTTAGCTCTCGGCTTTCCAACCCTTCGGCGGATGGTTCGGCGCTGTTTCGGCAGTCAATTCGGCACTTTCGGCACATTCGGCACATTCGGCGCATTTGCGGCGATCCTGTCTCTGTGCTCTCCCGCACGATGTTTTACCCGCCGATTGTCTGAGACAGAATGCCGAACGTCCATTCTGTCCGTCTTATATAGGCTCTGGCTCCCAGAATCCATTGCGCGTCCAAACATGGCAGCCTCCATAAAGCGAAAGTATAGACTAAGGCGGTGTTGGATTTCGTGTCAGATCAACAGAGTTCGACTTCTCTCGCCCGGTTTCGATGCAAGATGCGTGTCAGGGATATTTACACGTCCCTCGCTGAAAGTTTCAGCGCACAGTTAATACAGGTAAGTCGAATATCCACCATTATCGGTCCATACACAATGCTATTTAGAATGTCAGCGTAGAACGAAAATTACATTCTCCAGGTCACGGGCATTTTCGTCACACTACCCACGCCTTCGAAAACACGACGCCCTCGTCGTGGAGCTCGGCACAGCTACCAATCACAGGTGAGTAGAATGAACACGCAGTCCTTTCTCCGAAAGTGTAGATAGTTCACAGTATAATAACAAAAGCTTCAATACGTAGAATTACCAATCGACGTCCTTCCCAGCCGTCTGCTGGGTTGTCGCTGAAGGAGGGGACATCAGGTCCCTGGCTTCACAACACCGGCCAATCACGGCCGAATTACGGAGGACGTTCCTCACTCCACTTCCACTTGTCGTATATTTTCCGAGTTACCACCCCACGGCGATTTCTAACCGTGTCAACGTAGGTTCTTGTCAGGCGAACTACTGCTCTTTGGGGAGGCGCCGCCTCCAGGTCCTCCGGCCTGCTTTCCTCTCCGGCTGGGGTACTCATAGGACGGACACCAGCCCCGGGCATCTCTGTTGGGTGGATTATCTCGGGTTCCTCCGGCTCCATTGCCTCTGCCGAAGCATCAGTCCCCCAAGGCTTGAAGAACGCAGGCGAGCTGCCTCGCCCCTTCTCATCGTCGGTGGTCTTCGCCATCGCATCCGGGTTTTCGGCAGCCGTTGTGTTGTTCCGAACACACTCGTCAGGATTGGCCTCATTCACGGCTCCGGGGGTGATGGGGCATCCACCATTGCCCGCGTCTCTCTCAGCAATCAGCTCCCGCTCTGTCTCCTCGTTGAATGGTGGATGGGAGAGTTGAGGCTCATCCTCGCTCATTTCGTGTGCAACAACCACCTTAGTTGCTGTAGTCCCGGGGTCGACTTCAGGGGCGTCCGCCCCTCTTCCCGGTGGCACAGTCACCACTGACAGACAGCGAACTGCGGGCGTAGCAGCGATGTTGGACGGTCCCGCCCGAGGCTGCCGGATTCGTGCAGGGATCCTGATCCCAGGGTCTTCCTTGGCCTGTGGCGGAGGGTATGGCCGTCCAGCTTCCCAGGTATGGACTCGTCGGAGGTGTTGCCGGAGGTGCTTCTTGGAGCAGTAATTCCGGTCACAGAAGGGACACCACACACGCTCCCCAGACTCATCCTTCTCGGACTTCGGTGGACATGCTAAAGCATAATCCTGATAACGCGCGGGGCGTCTAATATCTTGCCCCCGGGTCGTTCGCTGCGGTTTCGTCTCGGCCTCGGTTCCACGGTAACAGCCCGCACTCTCCACGACCTCGCATTGGACGTAGTGGCCGCCATACTTCACCCGATGACGCTGCGTGTCGATCTGGGTACAGTGGATGCCTAGGAAGTCGTATCCTAGGAGAGCGTCCACTGTCAGATCTCCGACTATCATCCTCTGTGTTCGTGTGGTACCGTCTATAGTGATTTTAAAATCAGCTTCACCTTTCAGGGGCATCAGCGTACCGTCAGCCATTCGAATACTAGCATAAGACGGGCTGCTCAATGCTGGTCTGAGCCGAGGACTCAGCTGCTGGTATACTTTCTCGCTCAGGAGGGAAATCGACGCCCCAGTGTCAACACAACACCACATCTTCACGGGCCCGTTCTTGGCCGGTAAATAAAGTCCAGCTTCCCCGGAAGTATTAACTTTGGGAGGATTCTTGGGCGATCTCGGCGGTTTAGAGTCATCTGTTCTGGACACATCTGGACAGTCCGCCCGGTATTGGTATTCTTCCCTAAGTTGCGATTCGTCTGATCGCAACCCAGCTGCGACCCGGACATATATTCGGTTCGGCGTTTATCATCAACCGTTTCGGCAGCCCCACAACTCGCATTCAGCTCTGCGACGTCGTTTTCAGTGTCCGGTCGTCTGATCGTCTCTCTTTCCTGAATCTGACTGGCATTGATTCTGGACATCTGGATCGCTATCACCGATACAGTCCTGGCCATAGACCCCATGGTTTGTCGTAGCTCGGCAATCTCTTCCATCATCTGTACGGTCGAATCGTCGTCACGGTATTCGTATCGGCCCCCGAGACCGTGGTTATCAGAACCAGAGTCTTTAGGGGCTCGATAACTTCCATTCTCGTCGGGCAACGTCTGCCACGAAGGTATCGGCGACAGGTCAGCTGGGGGAGCCGACAGCACTGCGTCTAGTTCTACTGTGGGCAAGTCTAGCAAATCCACTCTCTTCGGTGCCTCAAACGCTGATCGTCCGGTGCCCACTCCTCGTCGTGACTCTTCTCGGTCCCTTGGAGTTGATGTTGTGGACAGCTGCTGCTGGCTTCTCGTCCCCCATGACAGCGAGTCGCTGTCCGCTGGACGTACTTCGGCGCCGACATCTCCAATATTCATCATGCTTGGTTTTCTAGCTTCTTGCCAGCGTGGTCCCTTCTCCATCGGTTTCCCGGTGTTGGCCATCCCACCGCTGCCACCAGTTGTGACGTTCGAGCGGTCAGAAAACGTCTAAACTTGCGGTGTACACGAGACTTGAGGCGACCTGGTCTCAGGCCCCTGTGACAAATTGTCAGGCTGATGTGAACGCAGTCTCGTATGACTGGAATTGACCCTCTCTGCCGCACGACCAGCAAGCATTACTTCGTTCCCTATTCCCATACGTCCGTTGTGGGCCTCTGGCGTATCTTTGTGGTCGTCGCTGTGGTCGAGGCTGAGACTTTCGCATTATTTCTTCCATCAATTCCTTGATCTGTTTTCTCAGGCGAGCCTCAGATTCTTCGTCATCCTCGGAGGTTGCAGCTATTCCCTCATCTTTACTAGGAACCGTGGACTTCGCGGTTGCCCAAGTCTTACGGCGTTGCGAGGACTTGAATGCTTCTACTTCTACAGCAGAGTGTACAGCTGCATCCAAGGTCTTCGGCCGCGTCTGCCATACAAGAAATCTAAGCTCGTCCCCAATAGCCTCCAAAAACTGATCCTTTGCCAAGGTATCCTGTACGTCATCCCCGGCATCGGGATATGCCTGTTGTGCAAGCCGAAATAATGCCTGAGCTAGGCCCGGAAGATCTTCTGAATTCTCTCGGTATCTGGATTTTAACTGCGTTTTGTACAAATCCAATTGATTCGGCGGAGCAAAACGCTTCTCCAAGGCATCCCTCAATCGTCCATAGTCAGCACTCCCTGGTTCTGATTTCAAGCTGGCCAACAGCTGCTGGGCAGATCCTCGGAGGGCGACGTCCAGATATTGACCCCGTTGTGAGTATGTCCACCCGTTGATAGCAGCACAGTGGTCGAAATGGGAGAGATAATCCCGTAATGGCGTCGTCCCATCATAGGTAGCTGCCTTTGCCGCAGTCAACATCGGTCGCCTCACCTCAACCGCAGGGGTCGATGTCTGTAATGGCTGCCTCCAACTCACGAGCTCATGTCGTCCTCTCCCCGGCGACGTCTGATCGCAACCCAGCTGCGACCCGGACATATATTCGGTTCGGCGTTTATCATCAACCGTTTCGGCAGCCCCACAACTCGCATTCAGCTCTGCGACGTCGTTTAGTGTCCGGTCGTCTGATCGTCTCTCTTTCCTGAATCTGACTGGCATTGATTCTGGACATCTGGATCGCTATCACCGATACAGTCCTGGCCATAGACCCCATGGTTTGTCGTAGCTCGGCAATCTCTTCCATCATCTGTATTGTCGAATCGTCGTCACGGTGTTCGTATCGGCCCCCGAGACCGTGGTTATCAGAACCAGAGTCTTTAGGGGCTCGATAACTTCCATTCTCGTCGGGCAACGTCTGCCACGAAGGTATCGGCGACAGGTCAGCTGGGGGAGCCGACAGCACTGCGTCTAGTTCTACTGTGGGCAAGTCTAGCAAATCCACTCTCTTCGGTGCCTCAAACGCTGATCGTCCGGTCCCCACTCCTCGTCGTGACTCTTCTCGGTCCCTTGGAGTTGGTGTTGTGGACAGCTGCCGCTGGCTTCTCGTCCCCCATGACAGCGAGTCGCTGTCCGCTGGACGTAGTTCGGCGCCGACATCTCCAATATTCATCATGCTTGGTTTTCTAGCTTCTTCCCAGCGTGGTCACTTCTCCATCGGTTTCCCGGTGTTGGCCATCCCACCGCTGCCACCAGTTGTGACGTTCGAGCGGTCAGAAAACGTCTAAACTTGCGGTGTACACGAGACTTGAGGCGGCCTGGTCTCAGGCCCCTGTGACAAATTGTCAGGCTGATGTGAACGCAGTCTCGTATGACTGGAATTGGCCAACGAGGAAGGTCCGATTCAACCTGTCACCTTGTCTGGATCGAGGAGGTAGGATGGGGGACCTGTAGAAACAACCAAGGCAATAATAAAGTAATAATATTGTATTCTGCAATGTACACAGCTCTGTACGCGCACAATACCTGTAATAAAGATCCCTACTCTAGAGGTAGTTATCGTTAAGTGTTATCTTTATCTTAAAGAGAAAGACTAATAATATACAGTATATACACGAAACCCTATCTATGACGCGTCACGGCCCAGTCTCGTCCAGACTGGCTCTCGTCGTGGTATGGTACGGCGTCTCTGGTTCCTCTCCGGTCGTAGGCGTAGCCCCGGATTGTATGGCACGTCTACCGTGTCTAAGGTTACACGGCCCAGCTCATCTAAGCGTTATTAATCGTCTCTGGAATCCTCTCCGTATCACTGCCTCTCCTAGCAGTAGCCCTTCGGCGGCGTCGGTCCGTACAGCACACCACAGCGTCTTCGGCGGCAGCCCCTTTCGGCTCGGCACTTCTCTGTTATCGGCGGCCCGAATTCGGCGACCCGTCTTCGGCTCGGCAGACTTCACGTCTTCGGCTCGGCCCGAATTCGGCGACCCGTCTTCGGCTCGGCAGACTTCACGTCTTCGGCTCGGCCCGATTTCGGCGACCCGTCTTCGGCGACCCGACTTCGGCCCTCACGGCGTTGACCCAAGGATGAGTTAATAGGCTCAGATTGTCTGCATATATATGTGGTAATAATGCCCTGGTCTCGGGGGCGTATTATTACCTTACAGTGTAATGTCAATTAATATCAATGATTTGTAATAGAATTCAAAGACTTGCGGCAAAGCATAATTCGAGCCCTGCGGCAGTGTAAATATGTACAGTGGGTGTAAGCTTGTGATATCCGTCACCTCTAGCCGAGGCCTGTAGGTAACTAGTGTAGTTGAGGGTGATTAGATCTATTCCGTCCCTAAGGCCGACGATCTTGTATGTGAGCAAGTATATGTAATCATGTAAAATGGTATTTGTGTGATGGGCTGCAGTGTGGGATATTTGGTGCTCTGTATTCCCCGTTGATGGACATCTCGTCTTCAGATACTGTGCGTGTTAGTATCTTATCCTCGTCTGACGGTTCGTCTCGTCATCAGATACTGTGCGTGTCAGTATCTATTATCCCCAAGCTATGGCTTAGCTCTCGGCTTTCCAACCCTTCGGCGGATGGTTCGGCGCTGTTTCGGCAGTCAATTCGGCACTTTCGGCACATTCGGCACATTCGGCGCATTTGCGGCGATCCTGTCTCTGTGCTCTCCCGCACGATGTTTTACCCGCCGATTGTCTGAGACAGAATGCCGAACGTCCATTCTGTCCGTCTTATATAGGCTCTGGCTCCCAGAATCCATTGCGCGTCCAAACATGGCAGCCTCCATAAAGCGAAAGTATAGACTCAGGCGGTGTTGGATTTCGTGTCAGATCAACAGAGTTCGACTTCTCTCGCCCGGTTTCGATGCAAGATGCGTGTCAGGGATATTTACACGTCTCTCGCTGAAAGTTTCAGCACACAGTTAATACAGGTAAGTCGAATATCCACCATTATCGGTCCATACACAATGCTATTTAGAATGTCAGCGTAGAACGAAAATTACATTCTCCAGGTCACGGGCATTTTCGTCACACTACCCACGCCTTCGAAAACACGACGCCCTCGTCGTGGAGCTCGGCACAGCTACCAATCACAGGTGAGTAGAATGAACACGCAGTCCTTTCTCCGAAAGTGTAGATAGTCCACAGTATAATAACAAAAGCTTCAATACGGTAGAATTACCAATCGACGTCCTTCCCAGCCGTCTGCTGGGTTGTCGCTGAAGGAGGGGACATCAGGTCTCTGGCTTCACAACACCGGCCAATCACGGCCGAATTACGGAGGACGTTCCTCACTCCACTTCCACTTGTCGTATATTTTCCGGGTTACCACCCCACGGCGATTTCTAACCGTGTCAACGTAGGTTCTTGTCAGGCGAACCACTGCTCTCTGGGGAGGCGCCGCCTCCAGGTCCTCCGGCCTGCTTTCCTCTCCGGCTGGGGTACTCACAGGACGGACACCAGCCCCGGGCATCTCTGTTGGGTGGATTATCTCGGGTTCCGCCGGCTCCATTGCCTCTGCCGAAGCATCAGTCCCCCAAGGCTTGAAGAACGCAGGCGAGCTGCCTCGCCCCTTCTCATCGTCGGTGGTCTTCGCCATCGCATCCGGGTTTTCGGCAGCCGTTGTGTTGCTCCGAACACACTCGTCAGGATTGGCCTCATTCACGGCTCCGGGGGTGATGGGGCATCCACCATTGCCCGCGTCTCTCTCAGCAATCAGCTCCCGCTCTGTCTCCTCGTTGAATGGTGGATGGGAGAGTCGAGGCTAATCCTCGCTGATTTCGTGTGCAACAACCACCTTAGTTGCTGTAGTCCCGGGGTCGACTTCAGGGGCGTCCGCCCCTCTTCCCGGTGGCACAGTCACCACTGACAGACAGCGAACTGCGGGCGTAGCAGCGATGTTGGACGGTCCCGCCCGAGGCTGCCGGATTCGTGCAGGGATCCTGATCCCAGGGTCTTCCTTGGCCCGTGGCGGAGGGTATGGCCGTCCAGCTTCCCAGTTATGGACTCGTCGGAGGTGTTGCCGGAGGTGCTTCTTGGAGCAGTAATTCCGGTCACAGAAGGGACACCACACACGCTCCCCAGACTCATCCTTCTCGGACTTCGGTGGACATGCTAAAGCATAATCCTGATAACGCGCGGGGCGTCTAATATCTTGCCCCCGGGTCGTTCGCTGCGGTTTCGTCTCGGCCTCGGTTCCACGGTAACAGCCCGCACTCTCCACGACCTCGCATTGGACGTAGTGGCCGCCATACTTCATCCGATGACGCTGCGTGTCGATCTGGGTACAGTGGGTGCCTAGGAAGTCGTATCCTAGGAGAGCGTCCACTGTCAGATCTCCGACTATCATCCTCTGTGTTCGTGTGGTACCGTCTATAGTGATTTTAAAATCAGCTTCACCTTTCAGGGGCATCAGCGTACCGTCAGCCATTCGAATACTAGCATAAGACGGGCTGCTCAATGCTGGTCTGAGCCGAGGACTCAGCTGCTGGTATACTTTCTCGCTCAGGAGGGAAATCGACGCCCCAGTGTCAACACAACACCACATCTTCACGGGCCCGTTCTTGGCAGGTAAATAAAGTCCAGCTTCCCCGGAAGTATTAACTTTGGGAGGATTCTTGGGCGATCTCGGCGGTTTAGAGTCATCTGTTCTGGACACATCTGGACAGTCCGCCCGGTATTGACCCTCTCTGCCGCACGACCAGCAAGCATTACTTCGTTCCCTATTCCCATACGTCCGTTGTGGGCCTCTGGCGTATCTTTGTGGTCGTCGCTGTGGTCGAGGCTGAGACTTTCGCATTATTTCTTCCATCAATTCCTTGATCTGTTTTCTCAGGCGAGCCTCAGATTCTTCGTCATCCTCGGAGGTTGCAGCTATTCCCTCATCTTTACTAGGAACCGTGGACTTCGCGGTTGCCCAAGTCTTACGGCGTTGCGAGGACTTGAATGCTTCTACTTCTACAGCAGAGTGTACAGCTGCATCTAAGGTCTTCGGCCGCGTCTGCCATACAAGAAATCTAAGCTCGTCCTCAATAGCCACCAAAAACTGATCCTTTGCCAAGATATCCTGTACGTCATCCCCGGCATCGGGATATGCCTGTTGTGCAAGCCGAAATAATGCCTGGGCTAGGCCCGGAAGATCTTCTGAATTCTCTCGGTATCTGGATTTTAACTGCGTTTTGTACAAATCCAATTGATTCGGCGGAGCAAAACGCTTCTCCAAGGCATCCCTCAATCGTCCATAGTCAGCACTCCCTGGTTCTGATTTCAAGCTGGCCAACAGCTGCTGGGCAGATCCTCGGAGGGCGACGGCCAGATATTGACCCCGTTGTGAGTATGTCCACCCGTTGATAGCAGCACAGTGGTCGAAATGGGAGAGATAATCCCGTAATGGCGTCGTCCCATCATAGGTAGCTGCCTTTGCCGCAGTCAACATCGGTCGCCTCACCTCAACCGCAGGGGTCGATGTCTGTAATGGCTGCCTCCAACTCACGAGCTCATGTCGTCCTCTCCCCGGCGACGTCTGATCGCAACCCAGCTGCGACCCGGACATATATTCGGTTCGGCGTTTATCATCAACCGTTTCGGCAGCCCCACAACTCGCATTCAGCTCTGCGACGTCGTTTAGTGTCCGGTCGTCTGATCGTCTCTCTTTCCTGAATCTGACTGGCATTGATTCTGGACATCTGGATCGCTATCACCGATACAGTCCTGGCCATAGACCCCATGGTTTGTCGTAGCTCGGCAATCTCTTCCATCATCTGTATTGTCGAATCGTCGTCACGGTGTTCGTATCGGCCCCCGAGACCGTGGTTATCAGAACCAGAGTCTTTAGGGGCTCGATAACTTCCATTCTCGTCGGGCAACGTCTGCCACGAAGGTATCGGCGACAGGTCAGCTGGGGGAGCCGACAGCACTGCGTCTAGTTCTACTGTGGACAGGTCTAGCAAATCCACTCTCTTCGGTGCCTCAAACGCTGATCGTCCGGTCCCCACTCCTCGTCGTGACTCTTCTCGGTCCCTTGGAGTTGGTGTTGTGGACAGCTGCCGCTGGCTTCTCGTCCCCCATGACAGCGAGTCGCTGTCCGCTGGACGTAGTTCGGCGCCGACATCTCCAATATTCATCATGCTTGGTTTTCTAGCTTCTTCCCAGCGTGGTCACTTCTCCATCGGTTTCCCGGTGTTGGCCATCCCACCGCTGCCACCAGTTGTGACGTTCGAGCGGTCAGAAAACGTCTAAACTTGCGGTGTACACGAGACTTGAGGCGGCCTGGTCTCAGGCCCCTGTGACAAATTGTCAGGCTGATGTGAACGCAGTCTCGTATGACTGGAATTGGCCAACGAGGAAGGTCCGATTCAACCTGTCACCTTGTCTGGATCGAGGAGGTAGGATGGGGGGACCTGTAGAAACAACCAAGGCAATAATAAAGTAATAATATTGTATTCTGCAATGTACACAGCTCTGTACGCGCACAATACCTGTAATAAAGATCCCTACTCTAGAGGTAGTTATCGTTAAGTGTTATCTTTATCTTAAAGAGAAAGACTAATAATATACAGTATATACACGAAACCCTATCTATGACGCGTCACGGCCCAGTCTCGTCCAGACTGGCTCTCGTCGTGGTATGGTACGGCGTCTCTGGTTCCTCTCCGGTCGTAGGCGTAGCCCCGGATTGTATGGCACGTCTACCGTGTCTAAGGTTACACGGCCCAGCTCATCTAAGCGTTATTAATCGTCTCTGGAATCCTCTCCGTATCACTGCCTCTCCTAGCAGTAGCCCTTCGGCGGCGTCGGTCCGTACAGCACACCACAGCGTCTTCGGCGGCAGCCCCTTTCGGCTCGGCACTTCTCTGTTATCGGCGGCCCGAATTCGGCGACCCGTCTTCGGCTCGGCAGACTTCACGTCTTCGGCTCGGCCCGAATTCGGCGACCCGTCTTCGGCTCGGCAGACTTCACGTCTTCGGCTCGGCCCGATTTCGGCGACCCGTCTTCGGCGACCCGACTTCGGCCCTCACGGCGTTGACCCAAGGATGAGTTAATAGGCTCAGATTGTCTGCATATATATGTGGTAATAATGCCCTGGTCTCGGGGGCGTATTATTACCTTACAGTGTAATGTCAATTAATATCAATGATTTGTAATAGAATTCAAAGACTTGCGGCAAAGCATAATTCGAGCCCTGCGGCAGTGTAAATATGTACAGTGGGTGTAAGCTTGTGATATCCGTCACCTCTAGCCGAGGCCTGTAGGTAACTAGTGTAGTTGAGGGTGATTAGATCTATTCCGTCCCTAAGGCCGACGATCTTGTATGTGAGCAAGTATATGTAATCATGTAAAATGGTATTTGTGTGATGGGCTGCAGTGTGGGATATTTGGTGCTCTGTATTCCCCGTTGATGGACATCTCGTCTTCAGATACTGTGCGTGTTAGTATCTTATCCTCGTCTGACGGTTCGTCTCGTCATCAGATACTGTGCGTGTCAGTATCTATTATCCCCAAGCTATGGCTTAGCTCTCGGCTTTCCAACCCTTCGGCGGATGGTTCGGCGCTGTTTCGGCAGTCAATTCGGCACTTTCGGCACATTCGGCACATTCGGCGCATTTGCGGCGATCCTGTCTCTGTGCTCTCCCGCACGATGTTTTACCCGCCGATTGTCTGAGACAGAATGCCGAACGTCCATTCTGTCCGTCTTATATAGGCTCTGGCTCCCAGAATCCATTGCGCGTCCAAACATGGCAGCCTCCATAAAGCGAAAGTATAGACTCAGGCGGTGTTGGATTTCGTGTCAGATCAACAGAGTTCGACTTCTCTCGCCCGGTTTCGATGCAAGATGCGTGTCAGGGATATTTACACGTCTCTCGCTGAAAGTTTCAGCACACAGTTAATACAGGTAAGTCGAATATCCACCATTATCGGTCCATACACAATGCTATTTAGAATGTCAGCGTAGAACGAAAATTACATTCTCCAGGTCACGGGCATTTTCGTCACACTACCCACGCCTTCGAAAACACGACGCCCTCGTCGTGGAGCTCGGCACAGCTACCAATCACAGGTGAGTAGAATGAACACGCAGTCCTTTCTCCGAAAGTGTAGATAGTCCACAGTATAATAACAAAAGCTTCAATACGGTAGAATTACCAATCGACGTCCTTCCCAGCCGTCTGCTGGGTTGTCGCTGAAGGAGGGGACATCAGGTCCCTGGCTTCACAACACCGGCCAATCACGGCCGAATTACGGAGGACGTTCCTCACTCCACTTCCACTTGTCGTATATTTTCCGGGTTACCACCCCACGGCGATTTCTAACCGTGTCAACGTAGGTTCTTGTCAGGCGAACCACTGCTCTCTGGGGAGGCGCCGCCTCCAGGTCCTCCGGCCTGCTTTCCTCTCCGGCTGGGGTACTCACAGGACGGACACCAGCCCCGGGCATCTCTGTTGGGTGGATTATCTCGGGTTCCTCCGGCTCCATTGCCTCTGCCGAAGCATCAGTCCCCCAAGGCTTGAAGAACGCAGGCGAGCTGCCTCGCCCCTTCTCATCGTCGGTGGTCTTCGCCATCGCATCCGGGTTTTCGGCAGCCGTTGTGTTGCTCCGAACACACTCGTCAGGATTGGCCTCATTCACGGCTCCGGGGGTGATGGGGCATCCACCATTGCCCGCGTCTCTCTCAGCAATCAGCTCCCGCTCTGTCTCCTCGTTGAATGGTGGATGGGAGAGTCGAGGCTAATCCTCGCTGATTTCGTGTGCAACAACCACCTTAGTTGCTGTAGTCCCGGGGTCGACTTCAGGGGCGTCCGCCCCTCTTCCCGGTGGCACAGTCACCACTGACAGACAGCGAACTGCGGGCGTAGCAGCGATGTTGGACGGTCCCGCCCGAGGCTGCCGGATTCGTGCAGGGATCCTGATCCCAGGGTCTTCCTTGGCCCGTGGCGGAGGGTATGGCCGTCCAGCTTCCCAGTTATGGACTCGTCGGAGGTGTTGCCGGAGGTGCTTCTTGGAGCAGTAATTCCGGTCACAGAAGGGACACCACACACGCTCCCCAGACTCATCCTTCTCGGACTTCGGTGGACATGCTAAAGCATAATCCTGATAACGCGCGGGGCGTCTAATATCTTGCCCCCGGGTCGTTCGCTGCGGTTTCGTCTCGGCCTCGGTTCCACGGTAACAGCCCGCACTCTCCACGACCTCGCATTGGACGTAGTGGCCGCCATACTTCATCCGATGACGCTGCGTGTCGATCTGGGTACAGTGGGTGCCTAGGAAGTCGTATCCTAGGAGAGCGTCCACTGTCAGATCTCCGACTATCATCCTCTGTGTTCGTGTGGTACCGTCTATAGTGATTTTAAAATCAGCTTCACCTTTCAGGGGCATCAGCGTACCGTCAGCCATTCGAATACTAGCATAAGACGGGCTGCTCAATGCTGGTCTGAGCCGAGGACTCAGCTGCTGGTATACTTTCTCGCTCAGGAGGGAAATCGACGCCCCAGTGTCAACACAACACCACATCTTCACGGGCCCGTTCTTGGCAGGTAAATAAAGTCCAGCTTCCCCGGAAGTATTAACTTTGGGAGGATTCTTGGGCGATCTCGGCGGTTTAGAGTCATCTGTTCTGGACACATCTGGACAGTCCGCCCGGTATTGACCCTCTCTGCCGCACGACCAGCAAGCATTACTTCGTTCCCTATTCCCATACGTCCGTTGTGGGCCTCTGGCGTATCTTTGTGGTCGTCGCTGTGGTCGAGGCTGAGACTTTCGCATTATTTCTTCCATCAATTCCTTGATCTGTTTTCTCAGGCGAGCCTCAGATTCTTCGTCATCCTCGGAGGTTGCAGCTATTCCCTCATCTTTACTAGGAACCGTGGACTTCGCGGTTGCCCAAGTCTTACGGCGTTGCGAGGACTTGAATGCTTCTACTTCTACAGCAGAGTGTACAGCTGCATCTAAGGTCTTCGGCCGCGTCTGCCATACAAGAAATCTAAGCTCGTCCTCAATAGCCTCCAAAAACTGATCCTTTGCCAAGGTATCCTGTACGTCATTCCCGGCATCGGGATATGCCTGTTGTGCAAGCCGAAATAATGCCTGAGCTAGGCCCGGAAGATCTTCTGAATTCTCTCGGTATCTGGATTTTAACTGCGTTTTGTACAAATCCAATTGATTCGGCGGAGCAAAACGCTTCTCCAAGGCATCCCTCAATCGTCCATAGTCAGCACTCCCTGGTTCTGATTTCAAGCTGGCCAACAGCTGCTGGGCAGATCCTCGGAGGGCGACGGCCAGATATTGACCCCGTTTTTAGTATGTCCACCCGTTGATAGCAGCACAGTGGTCGAAATGGGAGAGATAATCCCGTAATGGCGTCGTCCCATCATAGGTAGCTGCCTTTGCCGCAGTCAACATCGGTCGCCTCACCTCAACCGCAGGGGTCGATGTCTGTAATGGCTGCCTCCAACTCACGAGCTCATGTCGTCCTCTCCCCGGCGACGTCTGATCGCAACCCAGCTGCGACCCGGACATATATTCGGTTCGGCGTTTATCATCAACCGTTTCGGCAGCCCCACAACTCGCATTCAGCTCTGCGACGTCGTTTTCAGTGTCCGGTCGTCTGATCGCCTCTCTTTCCTGAATCTGACTGGCATTGATTCTGGACATCTGGATCGCTATCACCGATACAGTCCTGGCCATAGACCCCATGGTTTGTCGTAGCTCGGCAATCTCTTCCATCATCTGTATTGTCGAATCGTCGTCACGGTGTTCGTATCGGCCCCCGAGACCGTGGTTATCAGAACCAGAGTCTTTAGGGGCTCGATAACTTCCATTCTCGTCGGGCAACGTCTGCCACGAAGGTATCGGCGACAGGTCAGCTGGGGGAGCCGACAGCACTGCGTCTAGTTCTACTGTGGGCAAGTCTAGCAAATCCACTCTCTTCGGTGCCTCAAACGCTGATCGTCCGGTGCCCACTCCTCGTCGTGACTCTTCTCGGTCCCTTGGAGTTGATGTTGTGGACAGCTGCTGCTGGCTTCTCGTCCCCCATGACAGCGAGTCGCTGTCCGCTGGACGTACTTCGGCGCCGACATCTCCAATATTCATCATGCTTGGTTTTCTAGCTTCTTGCCAGCGTGGTCCCTTCTCCATCGGTTTCCCGGTGTTGGCCATCCCACCGCTGCCACCAGTTGTGACGTTCGAGCGGTCAGAAAACGTCTAAACTTGCGGTGTACACGAGACTTGAGGCGACCTGGTCTCAGGCCCCTGTGACAAATTGTCAGGCTGATGTGAACGCAGTCTCGTATGACTGGAATTGGCCAACGAGGAAGGTCCGATTCAACCTGTCACCTTGTCTGGATCGAGGAGGTAGGATGGGGGGACCTGTAGAAACAACCAAGGCAATAATAAAGTAATAATATTGTATTCTGCTATGTACACAGCTCTGTGCGCGCACAATACCTGTAATAAAGATCCCTACTCTAGAGGTAGTTATCGTTAAGTGTTATCTTTATCTTAAAGAGAAAGACTAATAATATACAATATATACATATATACATGAGACCCTATCTATGACGCGTCACGGCCCAGTCTCGTCCAGACTGGCTCTCGTCGTGGTATGGTACGGCGTCTCTGGTTCCTCTCCGGTCGTTGGCGTAGCCCCGGACTGTATGGAACGTCTACCGTGTCTAAGGTTACACGGCCCAGTTCATTTAAGCGTTATTAATCGTCTCTGGAATCCTCTCCGTATCACTGCCTCTCCTGGCAGTAGCCCTTCGGCGGCGTCGGCCCGTACGGCACACCACAGCGTCTTCGGCGGCAGCCCCTTTCGGCTCGGCAGACCTCACGTCTTCGGCGGCGCTCCCTTTCGGCTCGGCAGACTTCACGTCTTCGGCGGCCCGTCTTCGGCGACCCGGATTCGGCGGCGACCCCTTTCGGCTCGGCAGACTTCACGTCTTCGGCGGCCCGATTTCGGCGACCCGTCTTCGGCGACCCGACTTCGGCCCTCACGGCGTTGATCCAAGGATGAGTTAATAGGCTCAGATTGTCTGCATATATATATGTGGTAATAATGCCCTGGTCTCGGGGGCGTATTATTACCTTACAGTGTAATGTCAATTAATATCAATGATTTGTAATAGAATTCAAAGACTTGCGGCAAAGCATAATTCGAGCCCTGCGGCAGTGTAAATATGTACAGTGGGTGTAAGCTTGTGATATCCGTCACCTCTAGCCGAGGCCTGTAGGTAACTAGTGTAGTTGAGGGTGATTAGATCTATTCCGTCCCTAAGGCCGACGATCTTGTATGTGAGCAAGTATATGTAATCATGTAAAATGGTATTTGTGTGATGGGCTGCAGTGTGGGATATTTGGTGCTCTGTATTCCCCGTTGATGGACATCTCGTCTTCAGATACTGTGCGTGTTAGTATCTTATCCTCGTCTGACGGTTGGTCTCGTCATCAGATACTGTGCGTGTCAGTATCTATTATCCCCAAGCTATGGCTTAGCTCTCGGCTTTCCAACCCTTCGGCGGATGGTTCGGCGCTGTTTCGGCAGTCAATTCGGCACTTTCGGCACATTCGGCACATTCGGCGCATTTGCGGCGATCCTGTCTCTGTGCTCTCCCGCACGATGTTTTACCCGCCGATTGTCTGAGACAGAATGCCGAACGTCCATTCTGTCCGTCTTATATAGGCTCTGGCTCCCAGAATCCATTGCGCGTCCAAACATGGCAGCCTCCATAAAGCGAAAGTATAGACTAAGGCGGTGTTGGATTTCGTGTCAGATCAACAGAGTTCGACTTCTCTCGCCCGGTTTCGATGCAAGATGCGTGTCAGGGATATTTACACGTCCCTCGCTGAAAGTTTCAGCGCACAGTTAATACAGGTAAGTCGAATATCCACCATTATCGGTCCATACACAATGCTATTTAGAATGTCAGCGTAGAACGAAAATTACATTCTCCAGGTCACGGGCATTTTCGTCACACTACCCACGCCTTCGAAAACACGACGCCCTCGTCGTGGAGCTCGGCACAGCTACCAATCACAGGTGAGTAGAATGAACACGCAGTCCTTTCTCCGAAAGTGTAGATAGTTCACAGTATAATAACAAAAGCTTCAATACGTAGAATTACCAATCGACGTCCTTCCCAGCCGTCTGCTGGGTTGTCGCTGAAGGAGGGGACATCAGGTCCCTGGCTTCACAACACCGGCCAATCACGGCCGAATTACGGAGGACGTTCCTCACTCCACTTCCACTTGTCGTATATTTTCCGGGTTACCACCCCACGGCGATTTCTAACCGTGTCAACGTAGGTTCTTGTCAGGCGAACTACTGCTCTCTGGGGAGGCGCCGCCTCCAGGTCCTCCGGCCTGCTTTCCTCTCCGGCTGGGGTACTCACAGGACGGACACCAGCCCCGGGCATCTCTGTTGGGTGGATTATCTCGGGTTCCTCCGGCTCCATTGCCTCTGCCGAAGCATCAGTCCCCCAAGGCTTGAAGAACGCAGGCGAGCTGCCTCGCCCCTTCTCATCGTCGGTGGTCTTCGCCATCGCATCCGGGTTTTCGGCAGCCGTTGTGTTGCTCCGAACACACTCGTCAGGATTGGCCTCATTCACGGCTCCGGGGGTGATGGGGCATCCACCATTGCCCGCGTCTCTCTCAGCAATCAGCTCCCGCTCTGTCTCCTCGTTGAATGGTGGATGGGAGAGTTGAGGCTCATCCTCGCTGATTTCGTGTGCAACAACCACCTTAGTTGCTGTAGTCCCGGGGTCGACTTCAGGGGCGTCCGCCCCTCTTCCCGGTGGCACAGTCACCACTGACAGACAGCGAACTGCGGGCGTAGCAGCGATGTTGGACGGTCCCGCCCGAGGCTGCCGGATTCGTGCAGGGATCCTGATCCCAGGGTCTTCCTTGGCCCGTGGCGGAGGGTATGGCCGTCCAGCTTCCCAGTTATGGACTCGTCGGAGGTGTTCCCGGAGGTGCTTCTTGGAGCAGTAATTCCGGTCACAGAAGGGACACCACACACGCTCCCCAGACTCATCCTTCTCGGACTTCGGTGGACATGCTAAAGCATAATCCTGATAACGCGCGGGGCGTCTAATATCTTGCCCCCGGGTCGTTCGCTGCGGTTTCGTCTCGGCCTCGGTTCCACGGTAACAGCCCGCACTCTCCACGACCTCGCATTGGACGTAGTGGCCGCCATACTTCACCCGATGACACTGCGTGTCGATCTGGATACAGTGGGTGCCTAGGAAGTCGTATCCTAGGAGAGCGTCCACTGTCAGATCTCCGACTATCATCCTCTGTGTTCGTGTGGTACCGTCTATAGTGATTTTAAAATCAGCTTCACCTTTCAGGGGCATCAGCGTACCGTCAGCCGGAAGTATTAACTTTGGGAGGATTCTTGGGCGATCTCGGCGGTTTAGAGTCATCTGTTCTGGACACATCTGGACAGTCCGCCCGGTATTGACCCTCTCTGCCGCACGACCAGCAAGCATTACTTCGTTCCCGATTCCCATACGTCCGTTGTGGGCCTCTGGCGTATCTTTGTGGTCGTCGCTGTGGTCGAGGCTGAGACTTTCGCATTATTTCTTCCATCAATTCCTTGATCTGTTTTCTCAGGCGAGCCTCAGATTCTTCGTCATCCTCGGAGGTTGCAGCTATTCCCTCATCTTTACTAGGAACCGTGGAATTCGCGGGTGCCCAAGTCTTACGGCGTTGCGAGGACTTGAATGCTTCTACTTCTACAGCAGAGTGTACAGCTGCATCTAAGGTCTTCGGCCGCGTCTGCCATACAAGAAATCTAAGCTCGTCCTCAACAGCCTCCAAATACTGATCCTTTGCCAAGGTATCCTGTACGTCATCCCCGGCATCGGGATATGCCTGTTGTGCAAGCCGAAATAATGCCTGAGCTAGGCCCGGAAGATCTTCTGAATTCTCTCGGTATCTGGATTTTAACTGCGTTTTGTACAAATCCAATTGATTCGGCGGAGCAAAACGCTTCTCCAAGGCATCCCTCAATCGTCCATAGTCAGCACTCCCTGGTTCTGATTTCAAGCTGGCCAACAGCTGCTGGGCAGATCCTCGGAGGGCGACGGCCAGATATTGACCCCGTTGTGAGTATGTCCACCCGTTGATAGCAGCACAGTGGTCGAAATGGGAGAGATAATCCCGTAATGGCGTCGTCCCATCATAGGTAGCTGCCTTTGCCGCAGTCAACATCGGTCGCCTCACCTCAACCGCAGGGGTCGATGTCTGTAATGGCTGCCTCCAACTCACGAGCTCATGTCGTCCTCTCCCCGGCGACGTCTGATCGCAACCAAGCTGCGACCCGGACATATATTCGGTTCGGCGTTTATCATCAACCGTTTCGGCAGCCCCACAACTCGCATTCAGCTCTGCGACGTCGTTTTCAGTGTCCGATCGTCTGATCGTCTATCATCCTCTGTGTTCGTGTGGTACCGTCTATAGTGATTTTAAAATCAGCTTCACCTTTCAGGGGCATCAGCGTACCGTCAGCCATTCGAATACTAGCATAAGACGGGCAGCTCAATGCTGGTCTGAGCCGAGGACTCAGCTGCTGGTATACTTTCTCGCTCAGGAGGGAAATCGACGCCCCAGTGTCAACACAACACCACATCTTCACGGGCCCGATCTTGGCAGGTAAATAAAGTCCAGCTTCCCCGGAAGTATTAACTTTGGGAGGATTCTTGGGCGATCTCGGCGGTTTAGAGTCATCTGTTCTGGACACATCTGGACAGTCCGCCCGGTATTGACCCTCTCTGCCGCACGACCAGCAAGCATTACTTCGTTCCCGATTCCCATACGTCCGTTGTGGGCCTCTGGCGTATCTTTGTGGTCATCGCTGTGGTCGAGGCTGAGACTTTCGCATTATTTCTTCCATCAATTCCTTGATCTGTTTTCTCAGGCGAACCTCAGATTGTTCGTCATCCTCGGAGGTTGCAGCTATTCCCTCATCTTTACTAGGAACCGTGGAATTCGCGGTTGCCCAAGTCTTACGGCGTTGCGAGGACTTGAATGCTTCTACTTCTACAGCAGAGTGTACAGCTGCATCTAAGGTCTTCGGCCGCGTCTGCCATACAAGAAATCTAAGCTCGTCCTCAATAACCTCCAAAAACTGATCCTTTGCCAAGGTATCCTGTACGTCATCCCCGGCATCGGGATATGCCTGTTGTGCAAGCCGAAATAATGCCTGAGCTACGCCCGGAAGATCTTCTGAATTCTCTCGGTATCTGGATTTTAACTGCGTTTTGTACAAATCCAATTGATTCGGCGGAGCAAAACGCTTCTCCAAGGCATCCCTCAATCGTCCATAGTCAGCACTCCCTGGTTCTGATTTCAAGCTGGCCAACAGCTGCTGGGCAGATCCTCGGAGGGCGACGGCCAGATATTGACCCCGTTTTGAGTATGTCCACCCGTTGATAGCAGCACAGTGGTCGAAATGGGAGAGATAATCCCGTAATGGCGTCGTCCCATCATAGGTAGCTGCCTTTGCCGCAGTCAACATCGGTCGCCTCACCTCAACCGCAGGGGTCGATGTCTGTAATGGCTGCCTCCAACTCACGAGCTCATGTCGTCCTCTCCCCGGCGACGTCTGCTCGCAACCCAGCTGCGACCCGGACATATATTCGGTTCGGCGTTTATCATCAACCGTTTCGGCAGCCCCACGACTCTTCTCGGTCCCTTGGAGTTGGTGTTGTGGACAGCTGCCGCTGGCTTCTCGTCCCCCATGACAGCGAGTCGCTGTCCGCTGGACGTAGTTCGGCGCTGACATCTCCAATATTCATCATGCTTGGTTTTCTAGCTTCTTCCCAGCGTGGTCCCTTCTCCATCGGTTTCCCGGTGTTGGCCATCCCACCGCTGCCACCAGTTGTGACGTTCGAGCGGTCAGAAAACGTCTAAACTTGCGGTGTACACGAGATTTGAGGCGGCCTGGTCTCAGGCCCCTGTGACAAATTGTCAGGCTGATGTGAACGCAGTCTCGTATGACTGGAATTGGCCAACGAGGAAGGTCCGATTCAACCTGTCACCTTGTCTGGATCGAGGAGGTAGGATGGGGGGACCTGTAGAAACAACCAAGGCAATAATAAAGTAATAATATTGTATTCTGCTATGTACACAGCTCTGTACGCGCACAATACCTGTAATAAAGATCCCTACTCTAGAGGTAGTTATCGTTAAGTGTTATCTTTATCTTAAAGAGAAAGACTAATAATATACAATATATACATGAGACCCTATCTATGACGCGTCACGGCCCAGTCTCGTCCAGACTGGCTCTCGTCGTGGTATGGTACGGCGTCTCTGGTTCCTCTCCGGTCGTTGGCGTAGCCCCGGACTGTATGGAACGTCTACCGTGTCTAAGGTTACACGGCCCAGTTCATTTAAGCGTTATTAATCGTATCTGGAATCCTCTCCGTATCACTGCCTCTCCTGGCAGTAGCCCTTCGGCGGCGTCGGCCCGTACGGCACACCACAGCGTCTTCGGCGGCAGCCCCTTTCGGCTCGGCAGACCTCACGTCTTCGGCGGCCCGAATTCGGCGGCGCTCCCTTTCGGCTCGGCAGACTTCACGTCTTCGGCGGCCCGTCTTCGGCGACCCGGATTCGGCGGCGACCCCTTTCGGCTCGGCAGACTTCACGTCTTCGGCGGCCCGATTTCGGCGACCCGTCTTCGGCGACCCGACTTCGGCCCTCACGGCGTTGACCCAAGGATGAGTTAATAGGCTCAGATTGTCTGCATATATATGTGGTAATAATGCCCTGGTCTCGGGGGCGTATTATTACCTTACAGTGTAATGTCAATTAATATCAATGATTTGTAATAGAATTCAAAGACTTGCGGCAAAGCATAATTCGAGCCCTGCGGCAGTGTAAATATGTACAGTGGGTGTAAGCTTGTGATATCCGTCACCTCTAGCCGAGGCCTGTAGGTAACTAGTGTAGTTGAGGGTGATTAGATCTATTCCGTCCCTAAGGCCGACGATCTTGTATGTGAGCAAGTATATGTAATCATGTAAAATGGTATTTGTGTGATGGGCTGCAGTGTGGGATATTTGGTGCTCTGTATTCCCCGTTGATGGACATCTCGTCTTCAGATACTGTGCGTGTTAGTATCTTATCCTCGTCTGACGGTTCGTCTCGTCATCAGATACTGTGCGTGTTAGTATCTATTATCCCCAAGCTATGGCTTAGCTCTCGGCTTTCCAACCCTTCGGCGGATGGTTCGGCGCTGTTTCGGCAGTCAATTCGGCACTTTCGGCACATTCGGCACATTCGGCGCATTTGCGGCGATCCTGTCTCTGTGCTCTCCCGCACGATGTTTTACCCGCCGATTGTCTGAGACAGAATGCCGAACGTCCATTCTGTCCGTCTTATATAGGCTCTGGCTCCCAGAATCCATTGCGCGTCCAAACATGGCAGCCTCCATAAAGCGAAAGTATAGACTCAGGCGGTGTTGGATTTCGTGTCAGATCAACAGAGTTCGACTTCTCTCGCCCGGTTTCGATGCAAGATGCGTGTCAGGGATATTTACACGTCCCTCGCTGAAAGTTTCAGCGCACAGTTAATACAGGTAAGTCGAATATCCACCATTATCGGTCCATACACAATGCTATTTAGAATGTCAGCGTAGAACGAAAATTACATTCTCCAGGTCACGGGCATTTTCGTCACACTACCCACGCCTTCGAAAACACGACGCCCTCGTCGTGGAGCTCGGCACAGCTACCAATCACAGGTGAGTAGAATGAACACGCAGTCCTTTCTCCGAAAGTGTAGATAGTCCACAGTATAATAACAAAAGCTTCAATACGGTAGAATTACCAATCGACGTCCTTCCCAGCCGTCTGCTGGGTTGTCGCTGAAGGAGGGGACATCAGGTCCCTGGCTTCACAACACCGGCCAATCACGGCCGAATTACGGAGGACGTTCCTCACTCCACTTCCACTTGTCGTATATTTTCCGAGTTACCACCCCACGGCGATTTCTAACCGTGTCAACGTAGGTTCTTGTCAGGCGAACTACTGCTCTTTGGGGAGGCGCCGCCTCCAGGTCCTCCGGCCTGCTTTCCTCTCCGGCTGGGGTACTCATAGGACGGACACCAGCCCCGGGCATCTCTGTTGGGTGGATTATCTCGGGTTCCTCCGGCTCCATTGCCTCTGCCGAAGCATCAGTCCCCCAAGGCTTGAAGAACGCAGGCGAGCTGCCTCGCCCCTTCTCATCGTCGGTGGTCTTCGCCATCGCATCCGGGTTTTCGGCAGCCGTTGTGTTGTTCCGAACACACTCGTCAGGATTGGCCTCATTCACGGCTCCGGGGGTGATGGGGCATCCACCATTGCCCGCGTCTCTCTCAGCAATCAGCTCCCGCTCTGTCTCCTCGTTGAATGGTGGATGGGAGAGTTGAGGCTCATCCTCGCTCATTTCGTGTGCAACAACCACCTTAGTTGCTGTAGTCCCGGGGTCGACTTCAGGGGCGTCCGCCCCTCTTCCCGGTGGCACAGTCACCACTGACAGACAGCGAACTGCGGGCGTAGCAGCGATGTTGGACGGTCCCGCCCGAGGCTGCCGGATTCGTGCAGGGATCCTGATCCCAGGGTCTTCCTTGGCCTGTGGCGGAGGGTATGGCCGTCCAGCTTCCCAGTTATGGACTCGTCGGAGGTGTTGCCGGAGGTGCTTCTTGGAGCAGTAATTCCGGTCACAGAAGGGACACCACACACGCTCCCCAGACTCATCCTTCTCGGACTTCGGTGGACATGCTAAAGCATAATCCTGATAACGCGCGGGGCGTCTAATATCTTGCCCCCGGGTCGTTCGCTGCGGTTTCGTCTCGGCCTCGGTTCCACGGTAACAGCCCGCACTCTCCACGACCTCGCATTGGACGTAGTGGCCGCCATACTTCATCCGATGACGCTGCGTGTCGATCTGGGTACAGTGGGTGCCTAGGAAGTCGTATCCTAGGAGAGCGTCCACTGTCAGATCTCCGACTATCATCCTCTGTGTTCGTGTGGTACCGTCTATAGTGATTTTAAAATCAGCTTCACCTTTCAGGGGCATCAGCGTACCGTCAGCCATTCGAATACTAGCATAAGACGGGCTGCTCAATGCTGGTCTGAGCCGAGGACTCAGCTGCTGGTATACTTTCTCGCTCAGGAGGGAAATCGACGCCCCAGTGTCAACACAACACCACATCTTCACGGGCCCGATCTTGGCAGGTAAATAAAGTCCAGCTTCCCCGGAAGTATTAACTTTGGGAGGATTCTTGGGCGATCTCGGCGGTTTAGAGTCATCTGTTCTGGACACATCTGGACAGTCCGCCCGGTATTGACCCTCTCTGCCGCACGACCAGCAAGCATTACTTCGTTCCCGATTCCCATACGTCCGTTGTGGGCCTCTGGCGTATCTTTGTGGTCGTCGCTGTGGTCGAGGCTGAGACTTTCGCATTATTTCTTCCATCAATTCCTTGATCTGTTTTCTCAGGCGAGCCTCAGATTCTTCGTCATCCTCGGAGGTTGCAGCTATTCCCTCATCTTTACTAGGAACCGTGGAATTCGCGGGTGCCCAAGTCTTACGGCGTTGCGAGGACTTGAATGCTTCTACTTCTACAGCAGAGTGTACAGCTGCATCTAAGGTCTTCGGCCGCGTCTGCCATACAAGAAATCTAAGCTCGTCCTCAACAGCCTCCAAATACTGATCCTTTGCCAAGGTATCCTGTACGTCATCCCCGGCATCGGGATATGCCTGTTGTGCAAGCCGAAATAATGCCTGAGCTAGGCCCGGAAGATCTTCTGAATTCTCTCGGTATCTGGATTTTAACTGCGTTTTGTACAAATCCAATTGATTCGGCGGAGCAAAACGCTTCTCCAAGGCATCCCTCAATCGTCCATAGTCAGCACTCCCTGGTTCTGATTTCAAGCTGGCCAACAGCTGCTGGGCAGATCCTCGGAGGGCGACGGCCAGATATTGACCCCGTTGTGAGTATGTCCACCCGTTGATAGCAGCACAGTGGTCGAAATGGGAGAGATAATCCCGTAATGGCGTCGTCCCATCATAGGTAGCTGCCTTTGCCGCAGTCAACATCGGTCGCCTCACCTCAACCGCAGGGGTCGATGTCTGTAATGGCTGCCTCCAACTCACGAGCTCATGTCGTCCTCTCCCCGGCGACGTCTGATCGCAACCAAGCTGCGACCCGGACATATATTCGGTTCGGCGTTTATCATCAACCGTTTCGGCAGCCCCACAACTCGCATTCAGCTCTGCGACGTCGTTTTCAGTGTCCGATCGTCTGATCGTCTATCATCCTCTGTGTTCGTGTGGTACCGTCTATAGTGATTTTAAAATCAGCTTCACCTTTCAGGGGCATCAGCGTACCGTCAGCCATTCGAATACTAGCATAAGACGGGCAGCTCAATGCTGGTCTGAGCCGAGGACTCAGCTGCTGGTATACTTTCTCGCTCAGGAGGGAAATCGACGCCCCAGTGTCAACACAACACCACATCTTCACGGGCCCGATCTTGGCAGGTAAATAAAGTCCAGCTTCCCCGGAAGTATTAACTTTGGGAGGATTCTTGGGCGATCTCGGCGGTTTAGAGTCATCTGTTCTGGACACATCTGGACAGTCCGCCCGGTATTGACCCTCTCTGCCGCACGACCAGCAAGCATTACTTCGTTCCCGATTCCCATACGTCCGTTGTGGGCCTCTGGCGTATCTTTGTGGTCATCGCTGTGGTCGAGGCTGAGACTTTCGCATTATTTCTTCCATCAATTCCTTGATCTGTTTTCTCAGGCGAACCTCAGATTGTTCGTCATCCTCGGAGGTTGCAGCTATTCCCTCATCTTTACTAGGAACCGTGGAATTCGCGGTTGCCCAAGTCTTACGGCGTTGCGAGGACTTGAATGCTTCTACTTCTACAGCAGAGTGTACAGCTGCATCTAAGGTCTTCGAAATGGGAGAGATAATCCCGTAATGGCGTCGTCCCATCATAGGTAGCTGCCTTTGCCGCAGTCAACATCGGTCGCCTCACCTCAACCGCAGGGGTCGATGTCTGTAATGGCTGCCTCCAACTCACGAGCTCATGTCGTCCTCTCCCCGGCGACGTCTGATCGCAACCCAGCTGCGACCCGGACATATATTCGGTTCGGCGTTTATCATCAACCGTTTCGGCAGCCCCACGACTCTTCTCGGTCCCTTGGAGTTGGTGTTGTGGACAGCTGCCGCTGGCTTCTCGTCCCCCATGACAGCGAGTCGCTGTCCGCTGGACGTAGTTCGGCGCTGACATCTCCAATATTCATCATGCTTGGTTTTCTAGCTTCTTCCCAGCGTGGTCCCTTCTCCATCGGTTTCCCGGTGTTGGCCATCCCACCGCTGCCACCAGTTGTGACGTTCGAGCGGTCAGAAAACGTCTAAACTTGCGGTGTACACGAGATTTGAGGCGGCCTGGTCTGGGGCCCCTGTGACAAATTGTCAGGCTGATGTGAACGCAGTCTCGTATGACTGGAATTGGCCAACGAGGAAGGTCCGATTCAACCTGTCACCTTGTCTGGATCGAGGAGGTAGGATGGGGGGGACCTGTAGAAAACAACCAAGGCAATAATAAAGTAATAATATTGTATTCTGCTATGTACACAGCTCTGTACGCGCACAATACCTGTAATAAAGATCCCTACTCTAGAGGTAGTTATCGTTAAGTGTTATCTTTATCTTAAAGAGAAAGACTAATAATATACAATATATACATGAGACCCTATCTATGACGCGTCACGGCCCAGTCTCGTCCAGACTGGCTCTCGTCGTGGTATGGTACGGCGTCTCTGGTTCCTCTCCGGTCGTTGGCGTAGCCCCGGACTGTATGGAACGTCTACCGTGTCTAAGGTTACACGGCCCAGTTCATTTAAGCGTTATTAATCGTATCTGGAATCCTCTCCGTATCACTGCCTCTCCTGGCAGTAGCCCTTCGGCGGCGTCGGCCCGTACGGCACACCACAGCGTCTTCGGCGGCAGCCCCTTTCGGCTCGGCAGACCTCACGTCTTCGGCGGCCCGAATTCGGCGGCGCTCCCTTTCGGCTCGGCAGACTTCACGTCTTCGGCGGCCCGTCTTCGGCGACCCGGATTCGGCGGCGACCCCTTTCGGCTCGGCAGACTTCACGTCTTCGGCGGCCCGATTTCGGCGACCCGTCTTCGGCGACCCGACTTCGGCCCTCACGGCGTTGACCCAAGGATGAGTTAATAGGCTCAGATTGTCTGCATATATATGTGGTAATAATGCCCTGGTCTCGGGGGCGTATTATTACCTTACAGTGTAATGTCAGTTAATATCAATGATTTGTAATAGAATTCAAAGACTTGCGGCAAAGCATAATTCGAGCCCTGCGGCAGTGTAAATATGTACAGTGGGTGTAAGCTTGTGATATCCGTCACCTCTAGCCGAGGCCTGTAGGTAACTAGTGTAGTTGAGGGTGATTAGATCTATTCCGTCCCTAAGGCCGACGATCTTGTATGTGAGCAAGTATATGTAATCATGTAAAATGGTATTTGTGTGATGGGCTGCAGTGTGGGATATTTGGTGCTCTGTATTCCCCGTTGATGGACATCTCGTCTTCAGATACTGTGCGTGTTAGTATCTTATCCTCGTCTGACGGTTCGTCTCGTCATCAGATACTGTGCGTGTTAGTATCTATTATCCCCAAGCTATGGCTTAGCTCTCGGCTTTCCAACCCTTCGGCGGATGGTTCGGCGCTGTTTCGGCAGTCAATTCGGCACTTTCGGCACATTCGGCGCATTTGCGGCGATCCTGTCTCTGTGCTCTCCCGCACGATGTTTTACCCGCCGATTGTCTGAGACAGAATGCCGATCGTCCATTCTGTCCGTCTTATATAGGCTCTGGCTCCCAGAATCCATTGCGCGTCCAAACATGGCAGCCTCCATAAAGCGAAAGTATAGACTCAGGCGGTGTTGGATTTCGTGTCAGATCAACAGAGTTCGACTTTTCTCGCCCGGTTTCGATGCAAGATGCGTGTCAGGGATATTTACACGTCCCTCGCTGAAAGTTTCAGCGCACAGTTAATACAGGTAAGTCGAATATCCACCATTATCGGTCCATACACAATGCTATTTAGAATGTCAGCGTAGAACGAAAATTACATTCTCCAGGTCACGGGCATTTTCGTCACACTATGATGGAGTTTTTGAGATCCCGCCATGTCCCATGGTTAAGCTTTTCCGTGATATCTTGCAAACCTATAGTATTATGCAAGCATGTCCAGAATTTTCTCAATAGGATATGCCACTGGTCAGACAGTGTCAGTCGCAAATTTTTGGAAAGTTCAACTGCGATGAACTGGTTTTGCCATACATGTCAGATTACGGTGCTACTGTGACGAAAATGCCCATGGCCTGCAGAATGTTATTTTCGTTCTATGCGGACATTCTAAATAGCATTGTGAATGGACCGATAATGGTGGATATTCGACTTACCTGAATTAACTGGGCGCTGTAACTTTCAGCGAGGGAAGTGTAAATATCCCTGACACGCATCTTGCATCGAAACCGGGCGAGAGAAGTCGAACTCTGTTGATCTGACACGAAATCCAACACCGCCTGAGTCTACACTTTCGTTTTATGGGGGCTGCCATGTTTGGGCGCGCAAAGGATTCTGGGAGCCAGAGCCTATATAAGACGTAGAGAATGGACGTTCGGCATTCTGTCATAGACATTCGGCCAGTAAGTATCGTGCGGGAGAGCACAGAGACAGGATCGCCGCAAATGCGCCGAAAGGGCCGAAAGTGCCGATTTATTGCCGAAATAGCACCGAACTGGGTTGGAAAGCCGAGAGCTAAGCCATAGCTTGGGGATAATAGATACTAACACGCACAGTATCTGAAGACGAGATGTCCATCAACGGGGAATACAGAGCACCAAATATCCCACACCTGCAGCCTATTCTCATACAAATGCCATTCAGTATGTATTATACATTAAAGTCTGGTATTTTGTCCGCGGCTAACGTTTTGCTTCGGCAATAGGTGGTTAACTGTTTATTAGCCAGTGGTATTCGTACATAGGAACAGGTTCAGCGTAGTTCTCTACCTGAGCACCGGGCCGAAGTACTTTGCCGCAGTCCTCGGTTAATAGCAAATTATCACCGCTAGCGTTGGCTATGTATTTTACATGATTACAAATACTTACTCACACACAGACACCAGATCATCGGCCTTCGGGACGAGATCTGTACATACAGCTCACACTAGCTCGCACTTCAACACAGACTAGCGTTCGAGGTTACGACCGAGAATTGCGTACGTCTAATTCACTCACTCACCTTACCCCCACGGGTCGTATACAGGCTTCGGCTAGATGCGATCAATAACACATACTTGCTTACATACAAGATCGTCGGCCTTAGGGACGGAATAGATCTAATCACAGTCACCTACACCAGTTACCTACAGGCCTCGGCTAGGAGTAACTGATAACACAAGCTTACATCCACTGTACATATTTACACTGTCGCAGGGCTCGAATTATGCTTTGCCGCAAGACTCTGAATTCTATTACAAATCATTGATATTAATTGACATTACACTGTAAGGTAATAATAAACCCCCGAGACCAGGGCATTATTACCACATATATATGCAGACAATCTGAGCCTATTAACTCGTCCTTGGGTCAACGCCGTGAGGGCCGAAGTCGGGTCGCCGAAGACGGGTCGCCGAAATCGGGCCGAGCCGAAGACGTGAAGTCTGCCGAGCCGAAGACGGGTCGCCGAATTCGGGCCGAGCCGAAGACGTGAAGTCTGCC
Source organism: Hanleya hanleyi (assembly GCA_036873755.1). Taxonomy (NCBI): domain Eukaryota; kingdom Metazoa; phylum Mollusca; class Polyplacophora; order Lepidopleurida; family Hanleyidae; genus Hanleya; species Hanleya hanleyi. The sequence continues at coordinate 226,116 of JAVTVY010056407.1, forward strand.
GAGCCGAAGACGGGTCGCCGAATTCGGGCCGCCGATAACAGAGAAGTGCCGAGCCGAAAGGGGCTGCCGCCGAAGACGCTGTGGTGTGCCGTACAGGCCGACGCCGCCGAAGGGCTACTGCTAGGAGAGGCAGTGATACGGAGAGGATTCCAGAGACGATTAATAACGCTTAGATGAGCTGGGCCGTGTAACCTTAGACACGGTAGACGTTCCATACAGTCCGGGGCTACGCCTACGACCGGAGAGGAACCAGAGACGCCGTACCATACCACGACGAGAGCCAGTCTGGACGAGACTGGGCCGTGACGCGTCATAGATAGGGTCTCATGTATATACTGTATATTATTAGTCTTTCTCTTTAAGATAAAGATAACACTTAACGATAACTACCTCTAGAGTAGGGATCTTTATTACAGGTATTGTGCGCGTACAGAGCTGTGTACATTGCAGAATACAATATTATTACTTTATTATTGCCTTGGTTGTTTCTACAGGTCCCCCCATCCTACCTCCTCGATCCAGACAAGGTGACAGGTTGAATCGGACCTTCCTCGTTGGCCAATTCCAGTCATACGAGACTGCGTTCACATCAGCCTGACAATTTGTCACAGGGGCCGGAGACCAGGCCGCCTCAAGTCTCGTGTACACCGCAAAGATAGACGTTTTCTGACCGCTCGAACGTCACACTACCATTGCTTCATCATTGAAGGAATGTTATGCTCAGTTCCATTATCAGATTCATATTTATCAGTCACTCCGGAAATGAAATAAGCTCATATCAGTAATCTAGGTTATATTTGTTGACCACAATTTCTCTAATGATCGAACTTAGTTACATGGTAGAGATGGTTATTCATAATGTTGTGGACCAAGTGTCACAGTTTGAAGCATTGAATGGGGATGAGGCTGGTTCCCGGGTTGCCTATCCTGCCAACCGAGTCGCCAAAAGTGTGATTGCAATCCAAAGGTCCAGTACTGGCATACAAAACTGCAGGTTGAACTAGTAGTTCTGGTGTTTGCATATTTGTATTGCTGATTCGGGTATGGGATTTCAACGACAAACAAGCTATGAATATTGCACTCGAATATACCAAATACAGGCATGACTACATATTTGACTAGCTTATCAATGAGCATTTTGTTATCCTCCAATCACAATGCTAGTTTCCAGTAATGGCGATAGAACACAAATGAAAAAGGTGACGGTGGTGCCGTTGGCCTTCCTACTGCCCTTACCAAGGGCGTAGACAAGTTGTGAAGTTTGGGGGGGCTTAGGGGGAGAGTCTGAGAGGGGGGTATCCCCCCTCGCAGCGTAGATTTTTTTTTTGAAAATTGATGGTGAATTGGCGCTAACTGGGAGCATTTGAGCGGTAAAAAATTGTAAAAGTTGAACTTTTTTTTGCGAAAATATCCTATAACAGTGGCGATCACTACGTGATATAAAAGGTGAAATGATCATTCAATCCAGAGTTTGCACTATAATTCAAGTTATTTCTTAGACAATACTATGTTGCCTAGATAGCAGGGGCGGTGCATTGATGCGTGGTTGACCGCATGAGTTATGGTGTTCGTTCTGAAGTTGCCAAACTTATCAAAAATGTAAGCTTAGTGGTCCTTTCTCGGAATAGTAGAAAAAATTATCCATATTCATCAAATTTACACCAGTTAAATAGTGACTTTGTGTCTGGGTTAGATGTTTTACCTGTATTTCTAGGGTTTCTCCGTGAAAATTATTCGAGAGTTCGTATCTCTCGTTTGTGAATAAATAAATACTCAACAAATGACTGGGATCTCAATCAAAAAAAAGTTTATGGTGAAAAAGTTCTGAAAAAATCTTTTTAGCCAACGTGTTGACCTTTTTCATCCTAATGGGCGATATTCGTTTCTCGAAGAAAATCACACGGGGTCTTTTGAGTCCGATATCGCCAAACTTTTGCGTTGTTCTCTGACCGATTGCAATTAGTCTAGCCCTTCTGGTAAGCATTGTTGATGATAATTTTACTTCCCCTGTAATATGCAACAATTGATACAGATATGTCACAAGCTAAACATTTACTTCTCTGCTATGTTTGCTTTCTGTTTCATTCTTTCTTTCTTTCCTTTTTTCTCTCTTTTTTTCTTTTTCTTCTGTTTTTTTTTTTTTTTTTTTTGCCGGATGTCAATATTTGGGGGGGCTGAAGCCCCCCCAAGCCCCCCCTTGTCTACGCCCTTGCTTACAGAAAGTCATGTTGCCCTTACAGGAAGTCCTGCTGCCCTTTTGCGCTGGGTAGCTAGGCGCTAGTCAAGTAAGCTCACATAATTTGAGGACCGGCCATGCCATCCCAACCAGATGTTTGCGAAAAACAAACGACGTCGCTGATGATAGGTTGGATAAGGCTCATTTTTTCTCATTAATCTTAGTGCCTTTGCCCCTTAACATCTTTAGTGGATTAATGAATTGCAAAATGTGGCCTCTCACTGAATGCGCAACGACTCATTATATATGTTTTGACAAAGTTGACAAAATTTGCACTGCTTTGTTTGCTCTGAGCAATAGTGATACAGGACACTTACAGTGTGCCTTGTAGTTTTTATTTCATCCTTGTTGGTGGAAATATATGTGTTGAAGCAGACATCAATGCCAGTACATTCGTAAAAAAATCACTACCGCAGAGATTCCAAACCGAGACGAATACTTGCAACTTCTCCAAACAGATATTTTCTGACCTATTTATCGCTTGCATATTCTGGAGCACACACATCTATCAAAACCACATCTCTAATTTCCAAAACTTTGTCATTACAACCTGCTCCTGGTTGGAAACTCGTGTTGAAACCAGACAGCTCCTGAACAGCTATGGATTCCTGCATCATAACGATAACTGGCCAGTATACATGTACATCCAGGATAAACCATAATCACACGGAGTAGATGAAAAGGGGAAGTCAAGTAGTGTTCCATATTAAGGTGATTTGCTTTTTGAATTTTGCTATTTCGAACAGAAGATATATATTGGGGAAACTATACTTAAAGCAAGCTTAATTTATTCGAATTATGCTCAGCACTCTGTCACGGAGATTAGTCTCCAGCGTCGCTAACTTCATATGTTGCAGACATCACCGATGGGAATAAACGATGCCACATGTCGGGTCAATCATATGTAGAGTATTAGGTAAATACCGAAGATGTGACCTATTCCAAATATCAGCTATGTGAATGAGTTGGATAGATATGTAAAAGGTGGGTAAAGTTGACGTTTGGCGACTGAAAAGCAACCATATCAGTCTAGAGTAAAACTTCTCTTGGTACCTCACTTTCAGACTTTAGAATACGGAGGATTCTAGGATGTAGCGGTAGTATCTCAACCGCGCTTTTATTGTAGCTGTTCATGTGAAAATTTAACCACACGTGTCACTTGTCCACAAGTAACCATGCAGTGTTAAAAAAAATGAAAAACATTTTAGGCCACTCAGAAGTAGAAGTTTGTGTATCTGTTCACGTAAGTCACATAACAATGAAAATAAGCGATTCTCGGCAGCCATTTTGAAAAGAAAATGGCCGCCATCTCGAATTCCATCAGTTCTGATGCAACAAAACTGTGTTGATCAACTTCTTGAGTACGCAAATGTGGGTATAACCGTTTAAATTGGCCTCCTATGTGTCTCAGAAGTGCAGAAATGCGACTTTTGTGGTATTTGATGGCGGCCATTTTGAAATCCAAGATGGCGACCAAATACGGATTTTCAAGCCGGACTCCCCCTCCAAAAATGAATAATGTGTTTATCTATCATCCTGCCAAATTTCATGCTTTTATCAAAACGTGCACAATCATTTCACATATCTGCCGGACTATAACTGAGGTACAGCTTCTATAAGATTAACATTAAAAATACAGACAAATTACCATAAATAAAAAAATAAGTATTTCCGGTGGCCGATTTTCAGATATTATCGGAGGATGCCTACCTCACAAAACATACTGAAGTTTAAGAATTTTTCCACTTACAACAATGAATTTATGAAGACCATGAGAGTGAGACTCACAAAACCCCTCGGCTTCCCCCAAGCAATTGAGAAATATGCTGAGAATGTGCAACAGATTATGGCTATATTTACTCATCCAGAATTGTCCTTCTGCAGATATAACAGCTACAATCAAGCATATATCAGAAAATCATGGATTATTACACAAAATGGGCATAACTCTGAAAACCCGAAAATCTGCAGATATAACTTGTACATTCAAATATAGATCACAAAAATTAAACATTTATAAACAACGTTGGTATTTATTATCAAATCAAACCTGCTATTGTTATGCCATTATCTTCTTATGGAGATCCTATTGCAGACTAAAAGTTCTCAGCCTCTGGAGCCTCAGCTATAGGTTACTCTGCCCGTGCGCCCGTGACGCACTTCCCACTTTCTTTTTCTTCTACTGCAGCCTGTAAGCGTGATGCGTAAAAGACCGAGAAGAGTGCGGGGAGGCTGGGTTGGGCAATCAAAACAAGAGCAGGTTTGATTTGATAATAAATACCAACATTGTTTATAAATGTTTAATATTTATTACTCAAATCTACACCTGCTATTGTTATGCTCCACTACCAACAGTATGGTGGAGGGGCCTCGGACTTTGTTGAAGTGTACAGTAACCGCTGAGACCCGAATACTAGAGTACCAACAGATATGCTCTAATCGCCAATTTCTTTCCTTTGAAATTCTTGAATGTCCGACAAAAGTACCTAAACAGAATGTATACTCATCTAGTGTCGGTGTCTTGACAGCTGGCTGGCTTGTAGTGGCGATCACCGATGTGCCGTATCTCGTAACCGTCTAATTGCAGACTGGTCGGTCGGCCTGCGATCGATGCTGCCCCCCCCCCCTTTTCTTGAAAGCTAGGCGACCACATGCTGGGCAGCTACGAGCGGCCCATGCGTGGTCAATTTATCTGTCTGTACTGACAGGTCTCTCAGATAGAAATCCGTAAATGTGGAATTGGCACTCCAAGCACAGGATTGGACAATGTCATCCAGCGATACGTTCTTCCATAAAGGCCATGATGTGGCGATGGCTCGTAGTGGGGTAGCGTCGAGGGCGAGTTCGTATGTCCACTTAATGGTTTTCCTCAACCAAGAGGCCACAGTATTCTTGGTGTTGTCCTGAGTAACCTTTGCGAGAAGAGAGAGAAGCAGTAGTCGACGAGAACCTCTGATTGGATCGGTACGGGTGAGGTAGTGACGTATTGCTCGTACTGGACATAGTAAGATGTCGTCTTCAAGGCCATGGACAAAATCTGTTAATGCAGGGATGGAATACAGACGTTGAGCACAAGGTCCTTGACGTACAGTCTCATTCCTGGCGATGAACTCTGGGACAGGGCGGAAGGAGATGTGTGACTAATCCGCCGTCCAAGTCATCGATTTCCTTTCCAAGGCATGAAGCTTGGATACTCTAGACGCCAGGGCGAAGGCTGCAAGGAAGGCAGTCTTGTAGGAAACAGCTTTAATAGAGACTGACTGTAGTGGGTCAAAGGGTGGGCGAAGGAATGCGCTGAGAACCACACCAGTGTCCCACTTCGGTAAAAGTTGACGGGTCCGATGGGACTGTAAAGCACAGGCACGTACAAGAGCAGAGATGTTGTGATCCAGGCTAATGTCAATGCCCGCAGATAACCGTAGAACCCGGGGCAAGGCTGACGGGTACCCTTTAATAGTGGTGCTTACACTAACTTATCTCGGTGTAGGTGAACAAGAAAGTCCGCAACTATAGGAAGAGGGGCAGTGTCGAGATCGGAGCCTCGACGTCTGGACTGCACAGATGACAGCTTTCATTTCCAAGAGGTTGATATGAAGCTTGGGATCCGATGTCGACCATCTGCCGGACATCTCTAGGTCATCTAGCATTGTAACAGAACTGCCACCAAATCAGATGTGGATGTAGAGACGTCAATACCGGAACTAGCGGATTGAGGAATGACATCTGAAGATACATCTGCAGGTGGTATTGCAGAGGCCGAACTTGGAGACGACCTTAGTGAGTGAGGTCTTGAGTGGATGTGAGTAGACCTAAAAGACTCTGCCAAAGCTTGAGGGACTGTAAAGGTGAGGCCAAAAACATTCGAACCATCGTCTGAAGCTTGGTCCACCGGTCTTCCGGGGGTCGTAGCAACTGATGGAGTGAGTCGAAGACTGCCCCGATTTAGCGAAGACATTGTGCCGGTACCAACTCTGACTTCTGAGGATAAGGGATGAAGCCAAGATGTTGAAGGACGAGTAAAACGAACCAGATCTGAGCGTTGAGTAGAGACTTGTCCATTGCCCAAATGAAGATGTCGTCTATGTAAACCTCTATGTGAATACCCCGTAGATGCAGGAACGCCATGACTGGTGCTGTGATGCGGGTGAAAAGCCATGGGGCGATGTTGACTCTGAACGGGAGCACCTGCCACTCGAATCGTCGACCGGCGATGGCAAAGCGTGGGTATCGACGATGTCGAGGATTTATGGGTATATGCAGATAAGCGTCTTGTAGATCGATGGAGGCCAGCCAATCCCTGTGATGTAGACGGGCCCGGATCGATGAAACCGATGTCACCTTGAAATGAGGAGGTGGTGACAGGTACAGCTTGTTGAGACATCTCAGGTCGATTATCATACGCATCTGGACGGAATCCTTCTTCGGAACCAGGAAGACGTGGCTGTAGAAACTGACTGTGTCCTCGGCCTGAGGCAGCTCTCTGACCGCACCTTTTGTAATGAGAGTGGTGACGGATGAAAGAAGTGTCTGAACGTGTCCTGAGGGACCTGGCAGCAGTGATGGACGAGGACGAGAGATGAGCTCGGGATGGTCCTGGAAGGTGAAGCGAAATCCCTCTCTTAGTGTCCAATTTTCCGAGAAATGCTGCAGACGACAGGATGACTGAAATGACGGAAGGCGGACAGACGAAAGGAATGTATACTGTCACTTGTTGGAGGCACCTCTACCTCTAGCGCCTCTCCGACGTCGTCCACAGGAAGTTGAAGACTTGGACAAGGGAAGAAAACCATCAGAAGGGGTCTCCCGTTGGGTCGTCTTCTGAGCTGAACCTCGGTTCATCTTCTGGTTGGATGCGGACGAGGCAGAACCTGGGCGACGAGAAGCAGCAGCCAGAAGTCTAGACGCTCTCTCCTCCCGAATGCCAGGCATGATGGATTGAATTGCGTGAATTACCCGGAACCTCGGGTTACCCAACACTGCCTTACGCTGAGATTGAAGAAGGGAAGCATATACGAAAGCGGAAGCCTCGATCACATGACAATTCGACTTGTTCAGCGTGTAAAAACATCTCCGTAGATAAGCTTGACGTCCGGGAGACAGGAGAACGGCACCTTTTAGGTCGACGGATAGAAGGATCAAACACCAGACAGGATGAAGCAGACAGGCGGTCGTAAGTAAACAATAAGGACGCCCACTCCGGAGACAGTGCACAGGAAGTCGGTGCTGTAGCCACTGATGGTCCGGATGGGACGACAGTAGAAGCCATAGTCACGGGCTTACTTCTCGAACTAGACGATGGACCAGTACTAGTAGGTTCAGGCATCTCAGGAACAAGAGCCATCAAAGCCGCTATCTTGTCAGGAAACGGTAAATCTCCCTCATCCGGTGGAGGTGATGACTTCCGCACATGAGTGGAGGATGCCGACGACGAACGACGATCAAGAGACACATCGTGAAGATCTCGAAGAGCAAATGTAGTCGTCAAGGGAGCAAACCGGTCCGTACCTGACAAGGAGACAGGAATAGGACACAAAGCGTTAGTAGACAACAACCGATCAAGTGGATGGCATGGCTGTGAAACATTGATCACAGGTGGAGATCTATGAGTAGACACCCTGTGACATGGAGATAACCGAGAATGGTGTCGTGAAGAAATGGATCGACGATGAGATGGTGAAGGAGAATGTCGTGGAAACCGAGACCGACGTAAAGGTGACCGGAATTGACGACGAGGCGAGCGAGACCGGCGAACCCAAGTCGGAGAGCGACGTGCTGGTGTGCGATAACGGCGTGGCTGAGAAGAAGTGGGACACTGTGGCGCACGAGAATGGTGTGAAGATGAACCGGACCGACGTGATGGTGAACGAGACCGGTGTTGATCTAAACGACCCCGACGTAATGGTGAAGGAGACCGGCGTTGATCTGAACGACCCCGACGTGATGGTGAACGAGACTGGTGTCGATAAGTACCAGAACGACGAGATGAAGTACGACACTGGCGACGTGATGTACGAGAACGTCTACGTGGTGATGGAAAACGACGATGTGGCGTATGAGAAAGGCTTGGAATCACTCGACCAGCCGGAGAAGAAACGGCAGAAGTCGAAGTCCCGGAGGATGAACGTGCAGTCGTAGCCCGAGAAGTTATTTTGGATAAAGTCGATGTATACACAACAGCAGAAGACGGACGACTGGACGCACTCGTAGCCCGAGGTGCCGAAACGGAATGTGTGTCAAAGTCCGCTGTAGGCTGAGAAGAATGGCTCTTTTGTCCAGTCTCGACAACAAAAGGCTGGTCTGTACAGGTGGTCGACGACTTCTGCTTGCCCATTGTCTTCTTGTCCTTTGTTGTCCGAGAAGCAGTGGGGGACCGTTGCGTAGCACCCGACCTGGTTGAAAGCTCATCAAACGAGTTCTTGACATGCACCGTACCGCTGGGGGGAATACCAGGGGACAATAGAGACGGCTCTGGCAGGCGCTCATTGATTTTCCTGTCCGATACGAGAACCATCTCGGCTTGTTGTCTCTCGTACAACAATAGACTCGAGTCCCCAGAGGCCTGTAAAAGAAATGCACGCCTGGCCTACGCATAATTTGCCCAGGCCTGATCATCCCAGGATATACATTCTAAACATGTAGCTTTACGATAGCAAAGATGGCTCTTGCAAGAAAAGCAAATTGAATGTAAGTCCAATATTGACCAAGAACGCCTGCACGACTGGCAGCGTTTAGAATTCCCGGGATCAGATAATTTAGACATTGTTTTTACAATGTGTCTGCTAGTATCTAGATTCAGTTCCCTAACTCAAAGTTACACTAAATCTAACACTAAGCGGAGCTCTTTCAAAACGCATCCACACGTGGTGGTTGCAGAGAAGAAAAAGAAAGTGGGAAGTGCGTCACGGGCGCATGGGCAGAGTAACCTATAGCTGAGGCTCCAGAGGGTGAGAACTTTTAGTCTGCAATAGGATCTCCATAAGAAGATAATGGCATAACAATAGCAGGCGTAGATTTGAGCAATAAATTCAGAGATTATTACATCCGAAAAGGGGCATAACTCCATAAAATATGGGCCGAGACAACTATTTTTCTTTGTAGGCATCTAGAATACAACTAGATAAAAAGTTTCCTCATAATTTGGTAGCTGTATCAAACACAGTTAATTAGATATAACTGGTTACATTCAAGCATATATCACAAAATCAGAGATTATGCACCTGAAAAGGGGCAAAACTCAGTGAAATAAGAGCTGAGGTGAATTTTCTGTCGGCTTCTAGAATACAACTATAAAAATAAGTTTCCAAAATGTAGTAGCTGTATCAAACAGTTCTGCAAATATAGTTGGTTACATTCGAGCATATATATCACAAAATTTGGTGTCTGGTTTATAACTAGATAAATATGATTCCAAAATTTGATCACTGTATCTCAAGCAGATTTGCTTAAAATGCGATAAGACAGACGATACCGCACGGCCAAAATGGCCGAGGGGTAAAAATGTGTACCAAACAATGTTATAGCAAGTTGTGCGGGTCATTGACAGCAGACGGAAAAGCTGATCTAAGTCCAGACATTTGATCTTTTCTGCACCTTTACTGATACTTCTACGGCTCAGTGCTGCTTTGGACACTTCATGCCCTTACACAGAGTGATCAAGAATATGGACAATTTCACAAAAGTTTGAAAAGTTAAAACTCGCCAGTGTTCTATATTTCAGCCATCTTGGCTACTTTTTCTATCGAAAAAAACGCACTTTTTTACCTTAAATGTTAGCAGGGAAAAATTACAAAATCCCAAATTAGGTGTATAAAATACTTGCATTTATCAAGGAGACACTACTTCTATGCATCCATTTTGGCAATTGGCACTACTTGACAGAAATGCATGAGGAATTTGTAACAAGGGTGCCGTCAACATGTTAATTCTGCTGATCTATCAATGCTCTGAGAACACAGATGGAAGGTCCGATGAACATAAAACTTACATGAAAGATCAGTTCCGATTAGGAGATAACTGATGCTAAGTTTCATCTCAAAAGGTGCATTATCTTGGAAATTGCATGAGAATAACCTCAAACATGAGGCACCAGAGGTGCTAGAACCCCTCAGCTCTGTAATATTATAGCAAAAATTATCAGTTATATCACGAGTGTGTGTACATGTGGCAGAGCAGTGTGATCAACAGTTTATTGAGCTGCCTCACTAAATGCCATATTGTACATGTAAGCAGCGTTTTGTTCGGGTTTTTTTTTACATTTTTGCCCAGAACTATATTTTATAGTAGACGACTGGTTTGTTTAACACTTGACAATTCAGCTTTCCATTAAAGTCTATTATCGTAATTGTTGCCAACCAACGTTTTGAATCTCCAATTATAAAGGCAAACAACAGAGCAGAAGGACGATGGATGCAAGCTACTTTATTCAGAACAGAAACCCAACTATTAAGGCAAGGTTTACTGATAATTTTATCCACACAGACCACTAATAATCCTCCCTCCCTACCCAGATTTATTTAAAGAAATGATGCTAAGCAGGAATTTTTTTTTAACCAACCAGCCTAAAGCTTTGCTTATAGTTTCTGCAAGTAAGTCGCTAATTCAATTTAATATGTCACATAAAGAAAACAGACGTACGTTACCTCAAAGTACCAGTAAAGATCGGCTGCTGGTTGTCACATAAATAAATGAAGTCTGCAATAGAGGTTTTAGCGCGTATGGATACCTGAACTCGCTACTTATACTATAAAGGTTATCAAGACGTGAAAGTGATGAAAATTGCACATTAAGCAATTTCTATAATTAATATCATCACCAACCTTACGTAACTTGAAAAAAACTTGTGCAGATCAAACCTTGGACTACATTCACAGGCAGATCAATCCTTGAGAAAAAAATATGGGTTGGCCATGCATGGGTTATGTCCCCTGGTATTTCGTGGAGAGCATTGGTCATTCAAAAAAAAATAGGAAGGATAATTTGGTATTCAGGGACAAAGCGGGCAATATTCCGTTGATATTTTGAATGCAGAATGGAGAGAAAAGACTGATGAACAGGGAAACATATGAAACAGGCTGTAGAACTACCTTCAATTATTCTTGGAGCAGTTTTCATTTGGGTTGTATCGGGTATCTTATTCAGCAAAGACCATTCCATTACCCGAGGGTTCCCGATTGTCAGTAGAATTTGACCAAAGCATAATTCATAATAAAACCTGTTATTTTAAAAAAAAAATTAAAAATGATTCCACTATATCAATAGCCCAAAAGATACAAAAGGCACACCTACAAAATGCATTCTGTACTGGACAGAAGTTTTGAGCACCTGCCTTCAGTAGTTTTCAAGATATGGAATGTTAACGAATGTTAACGAAAATGGTACGGACAGATGGACGGACAGATGGACGGACAGACAGACGGACAGACAGACCCACAACAATACCCCTATGCCCATTCGGGCTGAGGGGTAAAAAACATCCAAAATAGCACTGTGACCCCTACAATTGTGGTATTTTGTCTAATATTATCTCTTACAACAAATTGGCATAAAGAAGTACGAGGTGTGGGTATCATTTGATAAAACCTTTCACATCATGGATCATATAGATGAAGATTCAATTAGTGTACTATTATGAACAAAAGGGGTTTGTAACCTCAGTTTGGGTGAATAACTGAAAGACCAGACAGTCAAGTTCATAATAAATTGTTGACCTTTATTAAAATCTTTTATGTCAAACTCAAGTCTATAATATTCTGAGAGATATAGAAATCATTTCAAGAGAAAAGAGTTGTTCATTCTAAGAGAAAACAAAAGACTAGAAGACAATTAGCAGTAACATGATCCCATGTATGCTTCCATGATTCCTGGCTGAACATAATGATGAATTATATTCAGGATTATAATACATAGTGTATTAGATCAGAAAACAATCAGATAATAACTGATTAATTATACACTATCTAGGAATAATTTGTCACCTGGAAAGAGTTCAAGCCTGGATTACATCAGTTTTAATACTCCATCACATTTAGTTGATAATACATCAACTTTTATTGGAAACATACAATATATCAGCTGATTACATGAAGAAAGTCATAATTTTGCCCAAGTACAAACCAAAACAGCATCAGCAGATGTACATAACTACAGCAGAACTTAATCCAAGAGATTCAATCTATTCAAAACATAATCAGTGATACCATAAACATAACTGCAAATAAGAACAGATAAAAACGATGCACAGAATCAATCAGGCATAGCTTGGATGCATTCTGGGAAAAGTCAAGATATCATACAGACAAGATTGGCCATACGGACAAAGTGATTCCTATATTCCCTGCCACCCTCAATAATAATACTTTAAATAAAGATTTGCAGACTTTTTGAACCTAGAAATGTAAGACAATGAATGAATCATCAAATAGAAAGAAAATAACTGCTTAACTGAGTATTCATCACATCAAAATTGACTTTGTAGTTAAAACAAACCAAATTCGCATTTTTCCTTTTGTTAAAATTTAAACAAAAAGATTAGCACCATGTGGAGAAGCGTATTTACAAAATATGACAATGGTCCGGTATAAGAACAAGTTCTAGCCTCATTCTGAGCAAATACAGGCCAGTGAAATGAAGTATGATGATACAGTAAGATATATTTACAAGTATTCACAGTTCTCAGGTACCAGTACATGTATGATGATACAGTAAAGATTCACAGTTCTCAGGTATCACAATACCATGGACATCATCATCTCAATAGGACAAAATATTTCTGAGGTAGAGAAATTGAACAATGAAGATAATGACTGGAGGCTGGTAAGATAACAGCTGGAGGCTGACAAAACAGCAGCTGGATGCTGCTAAGATAACAGCTGGAGACTGAAAGATAAGCTGGTAAGAGGAAAGCTGGAGGCTGGTAAGATAACAGCTCGAGGCTGATAACATAACAGCTGGAGGCTAATAAACATAACAGCTGGAAGCGGGTAAGGAAACAGCTCAAAGCTAGTAAGATAACAGTTGGAGGCTGGTACAATAGATAACAGCTGAAGGCTGATAAGATAACAGCTGGAGGCAGGTAAGATAGGCTGATAAGGTAACAGCTTGATGCTGTTAAGATAAAAGCTGGATGCTGGTAAGATAACAAGTGGAGGCTGATAAGATAACAACTGGACTCATGATAAGATAACAACTGGAGGCTGGTAAGGTAACAGCTGGAGGTTGGTAAGATAACAGTTGGAGGCTGGTAAGATCAGCTGATAAGATAACAGCTCAAGGCTGGTAAGATAACAGCTGGAGGCTAGTAAGATAGGCTGATAAGAAAAATGATTTCAATTTAGCTGTGAGGATGAATACGGTAGTTATCTCTGCTCCACTAGACCCATCTGACAGTTGTATATGTAATAATAATGAGAATCCTGATGAGATGGATAGTATATTGAACAGTACCAGTGACCAATATTACCATGGTTACCAATATTACCATGGTTACCATAGTTACCAACATTACCATGGTTACCAATTTTATCATAGTTACCATGGTTACCAGCCTTACCACAGTTATCAGTGTTACCATAGTTATCAAACTTACCAGTCACCAAAATTACCAGTTACCATCATTATCAATGTTACCAACATTCCCATAGTTATCAGTTACCATATAGTTACCAATGTTAGCGTAGTTATCAATGTTACCATGGTTACTAATATTACTGTAGTTACCAATGTTACCATGGTTACCAGTTATTAACATTACCATTTTACCATAGTTTTCAACGTTATCATGGTTACCATAGTTATCAACATTACCATGGTTACCAATGTTATCAACATTACCATGATTACCTATGTTACCAACGATACCATTGTTACCTATGTTATCATGGTTACCTATGTTATCAACGTTATCATGGTTACCATAGTTATCAACATTACCATGGTTACCAATGTTATCAACATTACCATGGTTACCTATGTTATCAACGATACCATTGTTACCTATGTTATCATGGTTACCTATGTTATCAACGTTATCATGGTTACCATAGTTATCAACATTACCATGGTTACCAATGTTATCAACATTACAATGGTTACCCATGTTATCAACGATACCATTGTTACCTATGTTATCATGGTTACCTATGTTATCAACGTTATCATGGTTACCATAGTTATCAACATTACCATGGTTACCAATGTTATCAACATTACCATGGTTACCTATGTTATCAACGATACCATTGTTACCTATGTTATCATGGTTACCTATGTTATCAACGTTATCATGGTTACCATAGTTATCAACATTACCATGGTTACCAATGTTATCAACATTACCATGGTTACCAATGTTATCAATGCTACCATGGTTACCTATGTTATCAATGTTACCATTGTTACCTATGTTATCAACGTTACCATGGTTACCAATGTTATCAACATTACCATGGTTACCTATGTTATCAATGTTACCATTGTTATCTATGTTATCAACGTTACCATTGTTACCTATGTTATCAACGTTACCATTGTTACCTATGTTATCAACGTTACCATTGTTACCTATGTTATCAACGTTATCATGGTTACCATAGTTATCAACATTACCATGGTTACCATAGCCATAAACGTTACCAATGTTACCTATGTTATCAACGTTACCATGGTTACCATAGTTAGAGGGCCACTGTATATATTAATTTACAGGATGTCGGATTCCAATTTGGAATGGAGACATTGGCAATGTGTCAACTTAAAAACATCAACTTTAGCTTTCACAGCTTATTTAACCTGACAATCTTGATGAGTTTGTTATGACCTTGACTGAAGTACATCCAGTACAACAGTATTATATGGCTGGAGTAGGTCATGGAGGAGCAAGAACAGCCATATTTTCAGCTATTTGTCTGTGATCCACATATCAGTGTTCTAGTTCATTCAGTCCTCATCGTCGGCGGGTAGGAGGGCAACACCATTGTGTAGACGCAGTAACATTTGACAGTCGCCACTGGTCCCCTCCAAACGGTGCTGTAGTACGTCATCAGGATCCACCTGTAAACATACACATGATCATCACATGACAATAGTCACATCTCATCATCATAATTAATGACATTCACACGGGGGAGACATGTTCTCATTGAGTAGATACCTTCATCATTGATGACATTCACACGGGGGAGACATGTTCTCATTGAGTAGATACCTTCATCATTGATGACATTCACACGGGAGAGACATGTTCTCATTGAGTAGATACCTTCATCATTGATGACATTCACACGGGAGAGACATGTTCTCATTGAGTAGATACCTTCATCATTGATGACATTCACACAGGAGAGACATGTTCTCATTGAGTAGATACCTTCATCATTGATGACATTCACACGGGAGAGACATGTTCTCATTGAGTAGATACCTTCATCATTGATGACATTCACACGGGAGAGACATGTTCTCATTGAGTAGATACCTTCATCACTGATGACATTCACACGGGAGAGACATGTTCTCATTGAGTAGATACCTTCATAATTAATGACATTCACACAGGAGAGACATGTTCTCATTGAGTAGATACCTTCATCATTGATAACATTCACACGGGAGAGACATGTTCTCATTGAGTAGATACCTTCATCATTGATGACATTCACACGGGAGAGACATGTTCTCATTGAGTAGATACCTTCATCATTGATGACATTCACACAGGAGAGACATGTTCTCATTGAGTAGATACCTTCATCATTGATGACATTCACACGGGAGAGACATGTTCTCATTGAGTAGATACCTTCATCATTGATGACATTCACACGGGAGAGACATGTTCTCATTGAGTAGATACCTTCATCATTGATGACATTCACAAGGGAGAGACATGTTCTCATTGAGTAGATACCTTCATCATTGATGACATTCACAAGGGAGAGACATGTTCTCATTGAGTAGATACCTTCATCATTGATGACATTCACAAGGGAGAGACATGTTCTCATTGAGTAGATACCTTCATCATTGATGACATTCACACGGGAGAGACATGTTCTCATTGAGTAGATACCTTCATCATTGATGACATTCACAAGGGAGAGACATGTTCTCATTGAGTAGATACCTTCATCATTGATGACATTCACACGGGGGAGACATGTTCTCATTGAGTAGATACCTTCATCATTGATGACATTCACAAGGGAGAGACCTGTTCTCATTGAGTAGATACCTTCATCATTGATGACATTCACAAGGGAGAGACATGTTCTCATTGAGTAGATACCTTCATCATTGATGACATTCACACGGGAGAGACATGTTCTCATTGAGTAGATACCTTCATCATTGATGACATTCACAAGGGAGAGACATGTTCTCATCGAGTAGATACCTTCATCATTGATGACATTCACACGGGAGAGACATGTTCTCATTGAGTAGATACCTTCATCATTGATGACATTCACAAGGGAGAGACCTGTTCTCATTGAGTAGATACCTTCATCATTGATGACATTCACACGGGAGAGACATGTTCTCATTGAGTAGATACCTTCATCATTGATGACATTCACACGGGAGAGACATGTTCTCATTGAGTAGATACCTTCATCATTGATGACATTCACAAGGGAGAGACATGTTCTCATTGAGTAGATACCTTCATCATTGATGACATTCACAAGGGAGAGACATGTTCTCATTGAGTAGATACCTTCATCACTGATGACATTCACACGGGAGAGACATGTTCTCATTGAGTAGATACCTTCATAATTGATGACATTCACACAGGAGAGACATGTTCTCATTGAGTAGATACCTTCATCATTGACATTCACACGGGAGAGACATGTTCTCATTGAGTAGATACCTTCATCATTGATGACATTCACACGGGAGAGACATGTTCTCATTGAGTAGATACCTTCATCATTGATGACATTCACACAGGAGAGACATGTTCTCATTGAGTAGATACCTTCATCATTGATGACATTCACACAGGAGAGACATGTTCTCATTGAGTAGATACCTTCATCATTGATGACATTCACAAGGGAGAGACCTGTTCTCATTGAGTAGATACCTTCATCATTGATGACATTCACAAGGGAGAGACATGTTCTCATTGAGTAGATACCTTCATCACTGATGACATTCACACGGGAGAGACATGTTCTCATTGAGTAGATACCTTCATAATTGATGACATTCACACAGGAGAGACATGTTCTCATTGAGTAGATACCTTCATCATTGACATTCACACGGGAGAGACATGTTCTCATTGAGTAGATACCTTCATCATTGATGACATTCACACGGGAGAGACATGTTCTCATTGAGTAGATACCTTCATCATTGATGACATTCACACTGGAGAGACATGTTCTCATTGAGTAGATACCTTCATCATTGATGACATTCACACGGGAGAGACATGTTCTCATTGAGTAGATACCTTCATCATTGATGACATTCACACGGGGGAGACATGTTCTCATTGAGTAGATACCTTCATAATTGATGACATTCACACTGGAGAGACATGTTCTCATTGAGTAGATACCTTCATCATTGATGACATTCACACAGGAGAGACATGTTCTCATTGAGTAGATACCTTCATAATTGATGACATTCACACAGGAGAGACATGTTCTCATTGAGTAGATACCTTCATCATTGATGACATTCACACGGGAGAGACATGTTCTCATTGAGTAGATACCTTCATCACTGATGACATTCACACGGGAGAGACATGTTCTCATTGAGTAGATACCTTCACTGCTGATGACATTCGCTAATGTGGCATATGCTCTCAGCTGAGTAGATACTCTTCATAATTGATGACATTCACGGAGACATGTTTCGCTGAGTAGATACTACTGGGCTGAGCTGCATTATTCACAGGAGACATGTTCTCATTGAGTAGATAACTTCATAATTGATGACATTCACACAGGAGAGACATGTTCTCATTGAGTAGATACCTTCATAATTGATGACATTCACACAGGAGAGACATGTTCTCATTGAGTAGATAATTTCATAATTGATGACATTCACACAGGAGAGACATGTTCTCATCGAGTAGATAACTTCATAATTGATGACATTCACATGGGAGAGACATGTTCTCATTGAGTAGATACCTTCATAATTGATGACATTCACACAGGAGAGACATGTTCTCATTGAGTAGATAACTTCATAATTGATGACATTCACACAGGAGAGACATGTTCTCATTGAGTAGATACCTTCATCATTGATGACATTCACACAGGAGAGACATGTTCTCATTGAGTAGATACCTTCATCATTGATGACATTCACACAGGAGAGACATGTTCTCATTGAGTAGATACCTTCATCATTGATGACATTCACACGGGAGAGACATGTTCTCATTGAGTAGATACCTTCATCATTGATGACATTCACACGGGAGAGACATGTTCTCATTGAGTAGATACCTTCATCACTGATGACATTCACACGGGAGAGACATGTTCTCATTGAGTAGATACCTTCATAATTAATGACATTCACACAGGAGAGACATGTTCTCATTGAGTAGATACCTTCATCATTGATAACATTCACACGGGAGAGACATGTTCTCATTGAGTAGATACCTTCATCATTGATGACATTCACACGGGAGAGACATGTTCTCATTGAGTAGATACCTTCATCATTGATGACATTCACACGGGAGAGACATGTTCTCATTGAGTAGATACCTTCATCATTGATGACATTCACACGGGAGAGACATGTTCTCATTGAGTAGATAAGGTTATCACAATAGGCCATTACTGATGTTGAATTCATACATAATACAAGTAAACTGGAGGGTTTAAATGTTGACCTCAACCTTCCCCAGGAAATGAAAACTTTACCCCGGCCTCGATAAAAAAATTATATTGAAACCACATAAAAACTACGTAAACATGACCTATCTAGAGTTCCCTATAATCATTTCTCAAACCAAATTTACTGCACACAAACAGTTGGTGCTCTCTGGGTATACAAGTATACTGTATCTACTGAGGACAAGAATAGACTATTATTCCTCTCCCTCAATTCAGTATTCTAACGTAGTACCTGATTCCAGCAGTATGGTCTTTGGAACAGGAATGGTTCTATTGCTTCTCTCCTTGTCTGTATTAGACTGAAACAAACATCATACACAAAATATAGATAAATTTACTCTGCACCAGTTATTCTTAGAAACAAATGTTCATTACAAATACTCATCCATTCCAAGCCTGTGATGAGTTTGTGATAGTTTAGTCAATGATTGAGTGCTCTACAAGTGAACTCAATACAGTACTCTTTCAACCCTCTGATCAATCTGACGATTGGAATTCTCATAGCTTGTTATTCTGGTAGTTTGATCAAAGACTGAATGCTCTGTAAGTGTAGTTGCTCTATTATCTATAGGGTTGATTCACTCAGTAGTAGTCAGTCTGAATCACTTATTGAGTTATGGAAGTGTACTTTACTCCAGTAGTTTGGTGGCCCGACTCACTGATTGAATTCCTTAAGTTTACTTACTTCAGTAGTTTGGTATGAACTGACTAACTAAGGTCCATAGTTCAGTGTGGACCAACTCAGTAATTGAGTTATCTAAGTGTACTTACTCCAGTAGTTTGGTGTGGACCGATTCACTAATTGAGTTATGCAAGTACTTACCCAGTAGTTTGATGTGGACCGATTCACTAATCGAGTTTATGCAAGTACTTAAACCAGTAGTTCGGTGTGGACCGATTCACTAATCAAGTTATGCAAGAACTTACCCAGTAGTTTGATGTGGACCGATTCACTAACCGAGTTATGGAAGTACTTTACTCCAGTAGTTTGGTGCAGGCTGACTCACTAATCAAGTCATATAAGTGTACTTTGAGTTCTCCACTTACTCCAGTAGTTTGGTGTGGACTGATTGACTGATTAAGTTATGTACTTACTCCAGTGATTTGGTGCAGGCTGATTCACTAATCGAGTCATGTAAGTGTACTTACTCCAGTAGTTTGGTGTAGACTGATTGACTAATTAAGTTATGTACTTACTCCAATGATTTGGTGCAGGCTAACTCACTAATCGAGTTATGTAAGTGTACTTACTCCAGTAGTTTGGTGCGGGCTGATTCTTGTATCCTGTACACAGCGTCTGCCCCCCAACTGACCACCGTCTCTTCACTCCCAACAGCTATGTTAATGGCCATACGTACAGCGTTGATCTACAAGAGTCATGAAGGGAGATAAATCTGGTCATCCAGTAGTATTCAATATGTCCACAGTGACACTGTAGTCTTCAAACAAAAATAAACTCTCAAGTTGAGAACTTTTGAAGCAGTTTCAGGTTTGAACATACCCAATAAATATTGTTATACTCTCTACTCAATGATTATATACTGAGTATCTCCTCTCTCTGAGAGACCAGCAATCAAAATGATGACTCACATACATACAAGTGTACCCAATGATTATATACTGAGTATTTCCTCTCTCTGAGAGACCAACAATCTATATGATGACTCCCATACATACAAGTGTACACACTGATTATATACTGAGTATCTCCTCTCTCTAAGAGACCAACAATCAAAATGATGACTCACATACATACAAGTGTACACAATGATTATATACTGAGTATCTCCTCTCTCTGAGAGACCAACAATCTATATGATGACTCACATACATACAAGTGTACCCAATGATTATATACTGAGTATCTCCTCTCTCTGAGAGACCAACAATCTATATGATGACTCACATACATACAAGTGTACCCAATGATTATATACTGAGTATCTCCTCTCTCTGAGAGACCAACAATCTATATGATGACTCACATACATACAAGTGTACCCAATGATTATATACTGAGTATCTCCTCTCTCTGAGAGACCAACAATCTATATGATGACTCACATACATACAAGTGTACACACTGATTATATACTGAGTATCTCCTCTCTCTAAGAGATCAACAATCAAAATGATGACTCACATACATACAAGTGTACCCAATGATTATATACTGAGTATCTCCTCTCTCTGAGAGACCAACAATCAAAATGATGACTCACATACATACAAGTGTACCCAATGATTATATACTGAGTATCTCCTCTCTCTGAGAGACCAACAATCAAAATGATGACTCACATACATACAAGTGTACACACTGATTATATACTGAGTATCTCCTCTCTCTGAGAGACCAACAATCTATATGATGACTCACATACATACAAGTGTACACAATGATTATATACTGAGTATCTCCTCTCTCTGAGACCAACAATCAAAATGATGACTCACATACATACAAGTGTACCCAATGATTATATACTGAGTATCTCCTCTCTCTGAGAGACCAACAATCTATATGATGACTCACATACATACAAGTGTACACAATGATTATATACTGAGTATCTCCTCTCTCTGAGAGACCAACAATCAAAATGATGACTCACATACATACAAGTGTACACAATGATTATATACTGAGTATCTCCTCTCTCTGAGAGACCAACAATCAAAATGATGACTCACATACATACAAGTGTACACAATGATTATATACTGAGTATCTCCTCTCTCTGAGAGACCAACAATCTATATGATGACTCACATACATACAAGTGTACACAATGATTATATACTGAGTATCTCCTCTCTCTGAGAGACCAACAATCAAAATGATGACTCACATACATACAAGTGTACACAATGATTATATACTGAGTATCTCCTCTCTCTGAGAGACCAACAATCAAAATGACTCACATACATACAAGTGTACACACTGATTATATACTGAGTATCTCCTCTCTCTGAGACCAACAATCAAAATGACTCACATACATACAAGTGTACACACTGATTATATACTGAGTATCTCCTCTCTCTGAGAGACCAACAATCAAAATGACTCACATACATACAAGTGTACACACTGATTATATACTGAGTATCTCCTCTCTCTGAGAGACCAACAATCTATATGATGACTCACATACATACAAGTGTACCCAATGATTATATACTGAGTATCTCCTCTCTCTGAGAGACCAACAATCTATATGATGACTCACATACATACAAGTGTACCCAATGATTATATACTGCGTATCTCCTCTCTCTAAGAGACCAACAATCAAAATGATGACTCACATACATACAAGTGTACACAATGATTATATACTGAGTATCTCCTCTCTCTGAGACCAACAATCAAAATGATGACTCACATACATACAAGTGTACACACTGATTATATACTGAGTATCTCCTCTCTCTGAGAGACCAACAATCTATATGATGACTCACATACATACAAGTGTACACACTGATTATATACTGAGTATCTCCTCTCTCTGAGAGACCAACAATCTATATGATGACTCACATACATACAAGTGTACCCAATGATTATATACTGAGTATCTCCTCTCTCTGAGAGACCAACAATCTATATGATGACTCACATACATACAAGTGTACACAATGATTATATACTGAGTATCTCCTCTCTCTGAGAGACCAACAATCTATATGATGACTCACATACATACAAGTGTACACACTGATTATATACTGAGTATCTCCTCTCTCTAAGAGATCAACAATCAAAATGATGACTCACATACATACAAGTGTACCCAATGATTATATACTGAGTATCTCCTCTCTCTGAGAGACCAACAATCTATATGATGACTCACATACATACAAGTGTACCCAATGATTATATACTGAGTATCTCCTCTCTCTGAGAGACCAGCAATCAAAATGATGACTCACATACATACAAGTGTACCCAATGATTATATACTGAGTATTTCCTCTCTCTGAGAGACCAACAATCTATATGATGACTCCCATACATACAAGTGTACACACTGATTATATACTGAGTATCTCCTCTCTCTAAGAGACCAACAATCAAAATGATGACTCACATACATACAAGTGTACACAATGATTATATACTGAGTATCTCCTCTCTCTGAGAGACCAACAATCTATATGATGACTCACATACATACAAGTGTACACAATGATTATATACTGAGTATCTCCTCTCTCTGAGAGACCAACAATCTATATGATGACTCACATACATACAAGTGTACACAATGATTATATACTGAGTATCTCCTCTCTCTGAGAGACCAACAATCTATATGATGACTCACATACATACAAGTGTACCCAATGATTATATACTGCGTATCTCCTCTCTCTAAGAGACCAACAATCAAAATGATGACTCACATACATACAAGTGTACACAATGATTATATACTGAGTATCTCCTCTCTCTGAGAGACCAACAATCAAAATGACTCACATACATACAAGTGTACACACTGATTATATACTGAGTATCTCCTCTCTCTGAGACCAACAATCAAAATGACTCACATACATACAAGTGTACACACTGATTATATACTGAGTATCTCCTCTCTCTGAGAGACCAACAATCAAAATGACTCACATACATACAAGTGTACACACTGATTATATACTGAGTATCTCCTCTCTCTGAGAGACCAACAATCTATATGATGACTCACATACATACAAGTGTACACAATGATTATATACTGAGTATCTCCTCTCTCTGAGACCAACAATCAAAATGATGACTCACATACATACAAGTGTACCCAATGATTATATACTGAGTATCTCCTCTCTCTGAGAGACCAACAATCTATATGATGACTCACATACATACAAGTGTACACAATGATTATATACTGAGTATCTCCTCTCTCTGAGAGACCAACAATCAAAATGATGACTCACATACATACAAGTGTACACAATGATTATATACTGAGTATCTCCTCTCTCTGAGAGACCAACAATCAAAATGATGACTCACATACATACAAGTGTACACAATGATTATATACTGAGTATCTCCTCTCTCTGAGAGACCAACAATCTATATGATGACTCACATACATACAAGTGTACACAATGATTATATACTGAGTATCTCCTCTCTCTGAGAGACCAACAATCAAAATGATGACTCACATACATACAAGTGTACACAATGATTATATACTGAGTATCTCCTCTCTCTGAGAGACCAACAATCAAAATGACTCACATACATACAAGTGTACACACTGATTATATACTGAGTATCCTCTGAGAGACCAACAATCAAAATGATGACTCACATACATACAAGTGTACACACTGATTATATACTGAGTATCTCCTCTCTCTGAGAGACCAACAATCTATATGATGACTCACATACATACAAGTGTACACACTGATTATATACTGAGTATCTCCTCTCTCTGAGAGACCAACAATCTATATGATGACTCACATACATACAAGTGTACCCAATGATTATATACTGAGTATCTCCTCTCTCTGAGAGACCAACAACCAAAATGATGACTCACATACATACAAGTGTACCCAATGATTATACTGAGTATCTCCTCTCTGAGAGACCAACACCCATATGATGACTCACATACATACAAGTGTACACAATGATTATATACTGAGTATCTCCTCTCTCTGAGAGACCAACAATCTATATGATGACTCACATACATACAAGTGTACACACTGATTATATACTGAGTATCTCCTCTCTCTAAGAGATCAACAATCAAAATGATGACTCACATACATACAAGTGTACCCAATGATTATATACTGAGTATCTCCTCTCTCTGAGAGACCAACAATCTATATGATGACTCACATACATACAAGTGTACCCAATGATTATATACTGAGTATCTCCTCTCTCTGAGACCAACAATCTATATGATGACTCACATACATACAAGTGTACCCAATGATTATATACTGAGTATCTCCTCTCTCTGAGAGACCAACAATCAAAATGATGACTCACATACATACAAGTGTACACAATGATTATATACTGAGTATCTCCTCTCTCTGAGAGACCAACAATCTATATGATGACTCACATACATACAAGTGTACACACTGATTATATACTGAGTATCTCCTCTCTCTGAGAGACCAACAATCTATATGATGACTCACATACATACAAGTGTACACAATGATTATATACTGAGTATCTCCTCTCTCTGAGAGACCAACAATCAAAATGATGACTCACATACATACAAGTGTACACAATGATTATATACTGAGTATCTCCTCTCTCTGAGAGACCAACAATCTATATGATGACTCACATACATACAAGTGTACCCAATGATTATATACTGAGTATCTCCTCTCTCTGAGAGACCAACAATCTATATGATGACTCACATACATACAAGTGTACACAATGATTATATACTGAGTATCTCCTCTCTCTGAGAGACCAACAATCAAAATGATGACTCACATACATACAAGTGTACACAATGATTATATACTGAGTATCTCCTCTCTCTGAGAGACCAACAATCTATATGATGACTCACATACATACAAGTGTACACAATGATTATATACTGAGTATCTCCTCTCTCTAAGAGATCAACAATCAAAATGATGACTCACATACATACAAGTGTACACAATGATTATATACTGAGTATCTCCTCTCTCTGAGAGACCAACAATCTATATGATGACTCACATACATACAAGTGTACACAATGATTATATACTGAGTATCTCCTCTCTCTGAGAGACCAACAATCAAAATGATGACTCACATACATACAAGTGTACACAATGATTATATACTGAGTATCTCCTCTCTCTGAGAGACCAACAATCAAAATGACTCACATACATACAAGTGTACACACTGATTATATACTGAGTATCTCCTCTCTCTGAGACCAACAATCAAAATGACTCACATACATACAAGTGTACACACTGATTATATACTGAGTATCTCCTCTCTCTGAGAGACCAACAATCAAAATGACTCACATACATACAAGTGTACACACTGATTATATACTGAGTATCTCCTCTCTCTGAGAGACCAACAATCTATATGATGACTCACATACATACAAGTGTACCCAATGATTATATACTGAGTATCTCCTCTCTCTGAGAGACCAACAATCTATATGATGACTCACATACATACAAGTGTACCCAATGATTATATACTGCGTATCTCCTCTCTCTAAGAGACCAACAATCAAAATGATGACTCACATACATACAAGTGTACACAATGATTATATACTGAGTATCTCCTCTCTCTGAGACCAACAATCAAAATGATGACTCACATACATACAAGTGTACACACTGATTATATACTGAGTATCTCCTCTCTCTGAGACCAACAATCAAAATGATGACTCACATACATACAAGTGTACACACTGATTATATACTGAGTATCTCCTCTCTCTGAGACAAACAATCAAAATGATGACTCACATACATACAAGTGTACACACTGATTATATACTGAGTATCTCCTCTCTCTGAGACCAACAATCAAAATGATGACTCACATACATACAAGTGTACACAATGATTATATACTGAGTATCTCCTCTCTCTGAGACCAACAATCAAAATGATGACTCACATACATACAAGTGTACACACTGATTATATACTGAGTATCTCCTCTCTCTGAGAGACCAACAATCTATATGATGACTCACATACATACAAGTGTACACACTGATTATATACTGAGTATCTCCTCTCTCTGAGAGACCAACAATCTATATGATGACTCACATACATACAAGTGTACCCAATGATTATATACTGAGTATCTCCTCTCTCTGAGACCAACAATCTATATGATGACTCACATACATACAAGTGTACCCAATGATTATATACTGAGTATCTCCTCTCTCTGAGAGACCAACAATCAAAATGATGACTCACATACATACAAGTGTACACAATGATTATATACTGAGTATCTCCTCTCTCTGAGAGACCAACAATCAAAATGATGACTCACATACATACAAGTGTACACAATGATTATATACTGAGTATCTCCTCTCTCTGAGAGACCAACAATCAAAATGATGACTCACATACATACAAGTGTACACACTGATTATATACTGAGTATCTCCTCTCTCTGAGAGACCAACAATCTATATGATGACTCACATACATACAAGTGTACACAATGATTATATACTGAGTATCTCCTCTCTCTGAGAGACCAGCAATCAAAATGATGACTCGCATACATACAAGTGTACCCAATGATTATATACTGAGTATCTCCTCTCTCTGAGAGACCAACAACCAAAATGATGACTCACATACATACAAGTGTACCCAATGATTATATACTGAGTATCTCCTCTCTCTGAGAGACCAACAATCTATATGATGACTCACATACATACAAGTGTACCCAATGATTATATACTGAGTATTTCCTCTCTCTGAGAGACCAACAACCAAAATGATGACTCACATACATACAAGTGTACACACTGATTATATACTGAGTATCTCCTCTCTCTGAGAGACCAACAACCAAAATGATGACTCACATACATACAAGTGTACACACTGATTATATACTGAGTATCTCCTCTCTCTGAGAGACCAACAACCAAAATGATGACTCACATACATACAAGTGTACCCAATGATTATATACTGAGTATCTCCTCTCTCTGAGAGACCAACAATCTATATGATGACTCACATACATACAAGTGTACCCAATGATTATATACTGAGTATCTCCTCTCTCTGAGAGACCAACAATCAAAATGATGACTCACATACATACAAGTGTACACAATGATTATATACTGAGTATCTCCTCTCTCTGAGAGACCAACAATCTATATGATGACTCACATACATACAAGTGTACACACTGATTATATACTGAGTATCTCCTCTCTCTGAGAGACCAACAATCTATATGATGACTCACATACATACAAGTGTACCCAATGATTATATACTGAGTATCTCCTCTCTCTGAGAGACCAACAACCAAAATGATGACTGACATACATACAAGTGTACACAATTCCTCAAGTTGTTATCATGATTACTGTTTTAATTAATACACTGTAAAAGTTGTGCAAAAGACACTCAAACCGTTCTCTCAGTAGGTAAAGTTACTATTGACCTTGTAGAGATCTTCCAGTCCAATGTTAACATCAAAGGTGATCTCCATATCATGGTCAGGTAATGCTGGTCCCCCTGTCTCTGGGTCAAACCCCAGACCACATATAGCGCCGGTGTAATGCTTCTTCAAAGAGTTTGTTCTACAAATATCAAACATTCATCAGTAGAACAACAATCACCTTCATCAGATTATTCACCTGTAGAACAACGATCACCTTCATCAGATTATTCACCAGTAGAACAACGATCACCTTCATCAGATTATCCATGATGATGAAAGCTAAGAGAATATAGACATATACAAATGGATCAGCTAGGTCATACTACAGGTATGGGGTACAGGTCAGGAGGTGGGGGTATAGGTCTGGGGGTATGGGTCAGGAGTTGGGAATATGGGCCAGCAGGTGAGAGTGTGGGTCAGGGGAGATGAATTGGACCAGAGGGGGAGATGGTATGAACCAGGGGGTGAGGATATGGGTCAGAAGTTCAGGATATGGGCCAGTAGATGAGGTTATGCGTCAGGGGGAGATATGGATCAGGGGGTGAGGGTACAGGTCAGAGGGTGTTATGAACCAGGTGATTCTTCTTTACATGTAGGAGATATAGCTTTAATCAAAATAATAATTCTTTCAAATGAGCTAAGAATTATCCACTTGATTATGACTGTTATCTAGTAGTAAATTGGCGTATTGAATATAGGAGTGAGTGAATATGATTTAACGTCGCTTTTCAACTATATTTCAGTCATATCACGACGTTGGGTCCCATTCCTTTTCACACCCTATTCTTACCATGAACTGCGATGTGCACAATGACATCGCAGGTCAATCCCCGGAAGCCCCACGGGGCGTGTATGAATATAATCTTATAAGAGTTAAATTCAGGAGAAGATTTTAACAATACATACACTACACTGATCACTATACCTTAGCTCTGCCACTGGTGCAAACAGTAGGGAGACAAGCGCTGACAGGCCAGGGATGCGTGGTAATATGCTGGTATCTCTAGCTATCATGGCATTCCCTGTGGGGTTTAGGCCCACAAAGGCTGCCACCATCGTCCTACCGTGAGGGTCCTGAGGGGAGTCATCGATTACCACACTATTGACACTGTCTGGGTCAATCCTTACTTTCCTGAAGTACAGTAGTCACAGTATCATGTCAGGGCTGTTCCATTTGAAAATATGTACCCCCCAACGAAGGGAAAAAAAATAATAATATATTGGTGGGTGGGGTTGTCCAGAATAGAAATCTCTTGGTGGTCCCTCCAGGTAATAAATTGCTTCTCTTGGTGATTGTTTAAGCCTGTACAAATATTGCTTCTATGTGTGGGCCCTCTTTTACCAATATGCACTTTGTTATTTGGAAAGGGATTCCTTTTTAAGGGGAGACACGCGTTGACATATCGGGGTTGAACAATAAAAAAAATTGAAAATGAGATTTTGTATTTTTTACGTCCATAATGTGCCCAATTTTCACATAAATAAATTTATTGGCTGACAAAATCATTGAAAATAGTTTAATTAATACCTAATTACTCGTGTTGTTGAACTGTCTCTGTCATTATTCACCTAAAACCACTGAAAACGGCAAGTTTTAGTCGTTGACAACAACCATTTCCAGGTCTAGATCGTTGGCGTTGTTGTTGTTGCCGCATATCGTTGGAAAGCCGAAGTTACAAGCTGTAACGTGAATTTGGGTTAGATCGGCAATCTTCGCCTTAATCCGGTGTATTCCCGAGAGAAAATATAGTTGAACTCTTACGGAAACATCCATATATGGCAGAAGCTCATTATCATACGTCTCGGGGTCTCGGAAACAGGCTTTTATGGCGAAAGCTCATTACCATATCACTTCCGTGGATAGCGGAGCGTCCCGAGTGACGTCAATTGATGTCTGTGGGCATGCGCGATCGGTCACTTCCTTTAGCAACGGCTCAGAAGGAAATGGCGGCTGTTTCATCGCTTCAACTGTTTGAAGCGTGAAAAAACAATAAATCATATATGCACAATTTTTGTATCATTTGAACCCGCCAAGTTTGATGGTGTACAGCCAAGCATTTGCCATTTTCTCTGAAATCAGTTTTCCGGCCGATATCGTTCCTTAGGAAAAATCGTTTTCCCTTCCAAATAAAAAATGTGGGTGGGTGGGCTGCTATGATGATAAAAAAAATGCTTCTCTCCCAGGTTGTACTGGACATTTATTTGCTGTGCTTGGTGGAGGCAAGGATAATTAATTTGCATATATTGGTTGTTGGGGTGTACAAAGTTTCCCTTCTGTGGGGGGTACATCTTTTTAAATGGAACAGCCCTCACTGATTCCTGCACTGATGTTATAATGAAGTATCTTCTTGTCAAGTAAACAATGTTAGACTTATGACAGTTCCCCTGTATGTAGTGAAATATGAAAGCAAACGGGCCAGAAAATAACTATTTGCAGCATGTCTGCCAAACTGTCCTAAACCATACAATAAGTAGGCTGAAGGTTACTTTAAAGTATTTCTTGGAGGTAGCTTGAGCTGATATTTGCAGTAAAGCACATTGGCCTCCCCCCTGCATCATAAATATTTTATGGATGCCCACTTACAGTATTGTGCCCAGTCTGTGATTGCCTATATTTACCTTGTTCTGCCCACATTTGTCATTCCATAGAAGGACACCTCATATGGACTGAATGGCCCCGTCAAGTTGGCCTGTAGTAGGAAAAAAAGGGATCATCTTTAATTAACCAAGTTCACTCCCTCATCCATATGTTCCAAGTGATTATAGTACAATGAATTAGCAATGATATATGTACAGTATAAGTACTAGTCAAGAAACAAATTTCTTTCTTGGATAATACACATGGACAAAATGCACATAGGTAGAATACACATGGACAAAATGCACATAGGCAGAATACACATGGGCAGAATGCACATGGACAGAATGCACATGGGCAGAATGCACATGGACAGAATACACATGGATAGAATACA
Organism: Hanleya hanleyi; assembly: GCA_036873755.1. Classification (NCBI taxonomy): domain Eukaryota; kingdom Metazoa; phylum Mollusca; class Polyplacophora; order Lepidopleurida; family Hanleyidae; genus Hanleya; species Hanleya hanleyi. Next base: position 257,442 of record JAVTVY010056407.1, read on the forward strand.
CATGTACAGAATGCACATGGACAGAATACACATGGATAGAATACACATGTACAGAATGCACATGGGCAGAATGCACATGGACAGAATACACATGGGCAGAATGCACATAGACAGAATACACATGGGCAGAATACACACAAGCAGAATACACATGGGCAGAATGCACATGGACAGAATACACATGGGCAGAATACACATGGACAGAATACACATGGGCAGAATACACATGGACAGAATACACATGTACAGAATGCAGACATACTGCACAAGGACAAAATACTCATAGACAGAATACACAAGAGAGTGAGTGAGTAGTACGGTTTAACATCGTTTTCAACCTTGTTTCGTCATATCACGACGGTGCCTACATGTGCCAGAACACTAGAGTGCTCACAGTTCCGATTACCCTGGACACTGATCAGCCCAGCCAGTACAGCACCCGGTCACCCATCCAAGTATTGACCAAGCTTAACGTTGCTTAACTTCGGTGATCTGACGAGAACCAGTGTGTCCAATGCTATAAGCCATACATCAGAATACACATGGACAGAATACACATGGAACCTTCTTACATAGGATAAACATGTTTACAAATTACTGCTGCCCCAAGGCACACAGTACTACATCTACACAACATAACAAAATGAAATACAATTGAGAAACCAAAGCATTGACTCTTGGTTTTACATTTCCCCAAGGACATCAATGTATTGTGATCAGTTTTCACAATGACATCGCCAGATCTGTTCGACACATATGCTTCAAAACGTTGCAAACCAATACAAGACTCAACAATACCCATTGATGTTTATTGAATTTCTTGGGGTAATAACTCACAGGTTGTTTACCCCTGATTCATCTTCTTGAAGCAATACAATTCTACCCCAGCATCGCAAGCATCTATTGCTAACATGAATGGTTCACATTTCCAGAAATCTGAGTAACTCCCTTTTAGAACTGGGAACAGGAAAGTCCACAAAGGGTTTGACCTTTGCTTGGTAGTACTTGACCTTGATTGAGTGTATAGAATTCAACGTCGCTTTCAACATTATTTCAGTCATATCGCGACGAACCAACTGAGCACCACCCAGCCAAGTTGAGTTGACCAGAGCCTGAACTCACTTTTCTGCAAATTTATCATAAGATTTGCCTGGGCAAGTCTGTCAAATATCTGCCTAAGATGTTTTAAATGGTCATCCCAGGTGTCACTGTACACCAGTACAGCATCAATGTATGAACACAATGCTCCAATCCATTTATCACCTGAGTAATAAATTGTTGAAAGCTGGCAGGAGCATTTCTCATCCCAAAAGGCATGACAATGCACTGATATAAAGGATCCGGTGTAACAAATGCGGATATTTCTTAAGCCCTGTCAGACGAATGTACCTGCCAGCAGCCTTTAGCAAGTCTATGCTTTTCCATTAGTATGTTGGAACTGCATGTTCTCCAAATAAACAACCCTTTTTACCTCCATTTTAGAGAGGCAGTTCTCTCTAACCCACTCTCAAATACCCCACAGTAGAACAATGTGTGAAGTTGAATGACCTACCCTCCTGCCCTTTTGGGTGCCCCGGGGTCCACTGCTGGACTCCATGTGTAATTGCAGCCAATCAAATTTCTCAGTGGATGATTCGAATGCCTCATGACCCAGTCTGCTCTTCGCTTCCAGTTCACGTAATTCATGATTTTGCTGAAAAATAATCAAGGTAAGGGGAATATAAAACCAAGAAATTAGAACCACATGGCCCCTGGCACCGGCATAAGCAGTATTAGATACAAATCTAGAGAGCTATGATGAAACTGCTCTGACAACTCGTATATTGGTAATTGGTGAGCTGTTTCGCTGTGACACCTCGTACACTGGGGATTGGTGAGCTGTATCGTCGTCAGATGAAAATGACGGCATTTAACACAAAAAGATTAGTCTGTAAGGCCCGATGTCGATCCAGCATCAACTTCCCACAAATGCCAACATATATCAAAGATCAAGAGGTCTGTACAGGGTGCGGGCCTCAGGGACGAAACGTCCATCAGCAGAATCTCACCATATACAGGTAAAAATTACAACACATGAGGGAAGTGGGAAGAGGGGCCGACATACTGACAGAGCCACATGACTTCACAGTATAGTCTTCCGGTTAACCTATTCTAAAGCACATACCAAGAATCTAACGATTCGTGATAGGTGTAGTATCTCAGCTACACTTTTATTGTACCTGTTCATGTGGCAACGTATACTGGTAATTGGTGAGGTGTTTCGCTGTGACAACTCGTACACTGGGGATTGGTGAGCTGTATCGTCGTCAGATGAAAATGACGGCATTTAACACAAAAAGACTAGTCGGTAAGGCCCGATGTCGACCCAGCATCAACTCCCCACAAATGCCAACATATATCAAAGACCAAAAGGTCTGTACCGGGGCAGGCCTCGGGAGTTTGTGACATTAAACATATTTGTGACATTAAAGTTTAAGTCATAAACATCACATCTACTAAAAAGCATCAATTCAGTTCCATGAAATATTTAGGTGCCCGAACTTTCCTGAAGGTGCCAAAACCACAAAAAGATGTGATACTTTACAAATGAAGAGTGCCCCCAAACCCCGAGTCCATGACATTTTCCCCCACGACAGTATCTCCAGCTACATTTTCCCCCACGACAGTATCCCCACACGACATTTTCCCCAGGCGACATTTTCCCCACCCTGATATTACATGCTGTAATAATTACGATCTGCCGACAATCGCAGTCACTGTCATTTCCCCACCTTGATTTTTTTTTTAAGTTTGGACGTAGGAGAGTTCTAAGAATTCAAGGGAGATTAATTTTTAGGCTAGATGACTTCAAGGTGGGGAATTGACCGCGACTGCGATTGTCGGCAGACCATAATTATTACAGCACGTAATATTAGAACGGGGAAAATGTCATGTGGGAATACTGTCGTGGGGGAAAATGTTGGTGGGGAAACTGTCGTTGGGGGATAATGTCGGTACCCCCCAAACCCCAGCTCTGATGTTTGGGATCAGAACCTCCAAGCATTTTCTACATACATTTCTGAAGAAAGAACTTGACAATTAAACGGCTTTCTTATATGCTACTGGAAAACCTTTTCAGTCCATCGTCTGCACTGCATGAACACTATAACCAATTTTTATGGCAATCCGACCTTTCAAGAGAAATTGATATCATGGTCAAAGTTTCACTGATGTCGAGATCAAAAGTGAAGAATAGTGGTGACCCAACAAGGCAAATTCCTCAAAGGAGATAGCACACAGAGTTCATTAACATTGTTCAATGGTTTCAGAGAACGGTTTGACTTAGTGGCAGTGGATCTGGTGCTGTTGTTTGTGAATACATATCCACTTTGTGGCAATGCACTAATGGCAATGTAATATCCGACACCATACTTTACATAAACACCTCACACAGACATTGTACATACTTGATAACTCCATCATAAAGTCCTAATTACTGAATCAGATCAGATATATTAAGGCCTAAAGTATTTTGGAGCCGGTTTGTAAACACACAGCCAATCCAAACTCCAAAGCTGTGCTTCTCAATCATATTGGGCTCTGGTACATGGACATTATTGGGCATATGTATATCGAGACATAGATATAAATATGAATATTCATAATCATATTTTGGAGAGCATGGTGGACGACGCTTAAAATTTCTGTATAGTTAATTTACATCGAGGACAAAACAGCCTTTTGAGTCACCATCGGCTAAAAATCTTTGAGCATCCGTGAACCACGAACTTGTTTCTGGATTTCTGAATCCACAAATAGGCTTAAAATGGGCAGAAAAAGGACATCGTGTCAAACAAACGAGCCGTCTGCCGACAAGGAGCTTGGCCCACGACCACAAAAAAGCAGACGACTCGCAGGTTCAGATTCCAAGATTCCAGAGAACTGGACGATTGATACTTTGAGCAAACGTCTGGAAGAAAACAATATCTTTATTCCACAAGGGATAAAACACAGTCATCTCGTTTCTATGTACAAGGCGAACGTCAGTGAAATTACAACACATATAAGGGAAGTGGGAAGAGGTGCCGACATACTGACTGCGTCACATGACTGCACAGAATAGTCTTCTGGTTAACCTATTCTAAAGCACATACCAAGAATCTAACGATTCGTGATATGTGTTGTAGCTCAGGTACGCTTTTATTGTACCTGTTCATGTGGCAACTTGGATGATATCAGATATCTTTCCACCACAAACATTTGTCAATGGCAAAGAGATTTGTAACAACTTTAATTCAGACACAGGATGCAATGGTGGCTGTAACTGCTGTTTTGAACATATCTGTTCCTTCTGCCATGGCCGTCACACTCAGATGTCATGCAAATCTTCTCCACACCAACGACCAACATCCACCAAGACTGAACAAGAGCCCAAGGGGCTTCAATATACGCCCGTATATCTGGAATTACACTGGTCTGAATTTCTAGATTGTTAATGGCCTTCATCCGAATTGGTAGCTAGCAATCCAGAGAAAGGTCTACGATTTTATGCTTCTGAGAATGTTACATACATCACATCTTATATTGAATGATAAACTAAAATGGGCTGAACTCTTGGTAACTAGGTGACCTTGAAACAAGAGTCGAGAGCTCACATATCCCACACTGAAATCGACAATAGTCAAACACAAGAAAATAGTAGTTTTCTTTCAAATGGATTCCTTTCAGGCGAGAAAATTTTCCATGAAGGTAGAAGGATGTGAAGAAAGTGATGAAGTAAACCTTTGTTCTTGAGTTAATAAACAGGTCTAAAGTTCATAAAGGACCCCTCTCCCCATTAAATTAGTAAATGTATGGTTTTTATTTCACAAGAATTTAAGTAAATGTAGCCATTTCTTACATGTATCAAACATGAGAGACAACTCCACAGGACAAATGCCATATACATGTAGGGGAGACAAGTCTGAATATTCCAACCTAACACATATAGGCAGCTAAACTTGACTTTTGACAAATTGATCTCTCTTTGCAATGCGAGTAAGCTATACCCAAAGTTTGTTATCAATCCATACCTTGAAACTAGAGATATCGCATGGACAACTAATGTTAATGGGTGAATGGACAGAATGCAACATCGCATTACATCATCTCGTCTTCGACAGGTATATGAAAATGTGACTTTTAATGATTTCTTGAGTTTGGGGTCACAGAGACCTTGATCTTTGACCCACATTTTGATTTGTAACACATCATGTCCCTAGCTAATGTATCTACTGGCACAAAAAAGGTTATTTTTAATAATTTCAAATTTTTGGGTCACAGTGACCTTGACCTTTAATCTTGACCTACATTTTGGTACACGACACATTGTCTTCCCTCAATATCTCAATCATCTTCACAAGCCCAGGTAAATCCTAAATCCTTGGAGAGGGTTTACCTTGACATTTTTGGTCTTTCGAGTGAGTTCTTGAGTCGACGCCTCCATTATACAATCTCGTACATTTCATCCACCGCGCTTGTTTTGAATAAGCATGTCGGTATCCCAAGCGTGCGGTTTTTGCTTTGACTTCTGATGTTGATTTCAACTTGACATCAAAGCAGTTGAGTCCGCAATGAAATTCAATCCTGTCATATCTCATACCCAGCAGCGGATTGGCCTAATCAACTGGCTTAGCGCGTTCACTGATTGGGTTGATTTAGAGGAAACCTCTTTATCTATTTATATCCAGAACTCATATGGGTAACTAACCAAGCCAGTGTATCGATCCTAACAGATCGATCGATACACTGGCTCGTGAGGATGTGTATCAATGGACACAAAAAATCATGATTTTTAACAATTTCATGATTTTGGGGGTCACAGTGACCTTGACCTTCGGCCTTGACCTACATTTTGGTATGTGACACATCGTGTCCCCCTCATGTATCTACTGACACAAATAAAGTTATTTTTAATAATTTCCTGATTTTGGGGTCAGTGACCTTTGACCTTCGACCTATATTTTGGTATGCGACACCGTTTCCCCCTATTGAATCCACTCACAAAAAATTAGAAATTTTTAATGATTTCCTGATTTTTCCGTGACACTGACCTTTGACCTCTGACCTCGACCTACACATCGTTCCCCCCTAGGGCATCCACTCACCAAAAATTAGAACTGTAGATAGAAAACTGTCAATGATTTCCTGATTTTAGGCAACAGTGACCTTTGACCTCTGACCTTGACCTCAATTTTGGTATGCGACACATCGTCTCCACCTAGCGTATCCACTCACAAAAAATTGCAACTGTGGATAGAAAACGTTCACAGATATAGACCGGACACGAACACTTCAGTGATTTCCTGTTTTTTAGGCCAGTGACCTTTGACCTCTGACCTTGACCTTCATTTTGGTACGCGACACATCGTCTCCCCGTAGGGTATCCACTCACCAAAAATTGGAACTGTAAATAGAAAACTGTTCCAGATATAGACCGGACACGGACAGACGGACAGATGGACGGAAACCGCCATCACATAATACGTCCGCCTTTTTGGCGGGCGTATAAAAATGACTCGGTCCGATCGGGGTGCCTGCTAATGCTTCTACACCTATTAACATTGATCTTCTAGAACAAGAACTTACCTCCCATCCTGATAAAACCTTTGTTTGTGAACTCGTGAATGGGCTAAGATTTGGTTTTCAAACAGGCATGAACTTCTTTAGAATGCAAAAACTTGTCAGCCAGGTTAGATCCACTACGCGTAACTGGGTTAATTGCTTCAGAAGCACGCAAGGGTTATTTGCTTGGACTTTTTGCCAAACCTCCTTTCAGCATATTCAGGATAAGCCCAATTGGTATTGCACAACACAAATATTCTAAGAAGAAGAGGTTAATTGTAGACTTATCAGCGCCTCACAATTCTACGGAAATGAGTCTTAACAGTCTGATCTCAGAGGAAGAATTTTCTCTGTCATATGTGCGTATTGACGATGCTATCCGGATTATTCAGAATCTAGGTCAGGGTGCATGGATGTGTAAAGCGGACATTACAGATGCGTTTAAGTTGATTCCTATTCATCCATCATTGTGGCCATTTTATGGCATCAAATGGCAGGACAAATATTATTTTTACCAAAGATTGGTTTTCGGGTCAAGATCGAGCCCCAAGTTGTTCGATTCTCTGTCACAGGCTGTATGCTGGATTGCGAGCAATAACTATGACATTGCCAATTTTTTACACCTGCTCGATGATTTCCTGGCTCTAGATGACCCAGAAAGTATTCCTGAGAGAACCATGTCCCTGCTGACACACATTTTCAACCGCCTTGGTATCCCACTGTCACCGACTAAAACGTTGGGCCCGGTTCAAGTTATTGAATATTTGGGTATCATCTTGGATTCGCTACTGATGGAGGCACGTCTTCCTTTGGACAAAGTTAAATGGATTACGGAACTGATCAGTAGTATTATGTTTCAACGGAACTGTACGAAAGAGAGCTTCTCAGTGTTTTGGGGCATTTGAATTTCGCCTGTAGAGTGATACCTGCTGGGAGATCATTCATTTCATATCTGATTTCCTTGTCTTCATCAGTGAAGGAGATTAACCACAAAGTTACCTTGTCACACGAGTGTCGTCTTGATTTACAAATGTGGCAATAGTACCTCACCGAATGGAATGGCATTAGTTTTTTCCTAGAAAGTGAGAGTACAAATGCATCAGACATGCATTTGTTCACAGATGGTTCTCCTACAGACTTCGGCGGTTGCTACAAGGGTAACTGGTTTCACGACACCTGGCCACATGAAATCAGACAGCTACCTGAAACACCTGTGATGGGGCCTCTTCGTGAACTGTACCCAATCGTTGTAGCTATTGTTCTCTGGGGAAACAGCTGGAAGTTTAAGCGTATAGTGTTCCACTGTGTCGATCAGTTGACCATTCAGATTATTCAGAAGGGACGTTCACGTTGGCAGCCCATCATGAGATTAATGTGCGGATTGGCATGGTGTGCTGCCAAAGGAAACTTTCATGTGCTTGCCAGGCATGTTCCAAGAAAACCATACAATGCGGCTTATTCACTCTCTCATTCTCGTTTACAGATCTTCAACCGGGTGATCCCAGTGACAGACAAGGAGCGAACCAGGTTGCCCTTCTTTGGATTTCTTCGTTGTGGGGAATTTACAACCATGACAGGTCATTTTGACCCATGTATTAATTTAACTGTTGGGGATGTGTCTCTAACAGATGATAAGTCTTCAGCTATGCTTCATTTGAAATCCTCCAAAACAGACCCCTTTAGGAAGGGTACTAAGGTCCAGCTATGTCGGGTTGGCAACTTATATCCGGTGACATGTCTAGAGAGATACTTAAATATCCCACAAGCCTTTGGTGTGAGCAAGGATGATCCCTTATTTATAACTGCACCAAGATGTCACCCGACACGCTCAGTTTTTATATCAAACCTTAGAATTCTTCTGGCCAGACTTGGCTATGATCAGTCTAAATATGCAGGGCATTCATTTCGCATTGGGGCAGCCACTTCAGCTGCATCTGCAAACATTGAGGACCATTTGATTAAGCATATGGGTCGCTGGTCTTCAGCATGTTACCAGCGGTATATCAGAACATCATCCGACACTGTGTCTCGGGCACAAAATGCTTTATGCAAGAGTACTTGTTAGCTTATTTCTGGAGTAAAATTCTTCAGACTTTGTCTCATCTTCTAATTGTGCTGATTGACAAATGAGAACTCTGAAGTCAGACTCGATACACTGTACAGCACTATGCAGATTTTTTGCTCTTTCAATCTTAATTAGCTGTCGCTGCCTAAAGCTGGGCATCATTAGTTGGTTTGTTCTGTAATGTTGTGATGCTCATGTAATGCTGCATGCATATTTGCTAATTCTGCATGCTTATGAAGTATCGAATTCAATAATTGATCAACTTTCTTCCTTTGAATGACAATTTATAACGATTAATATGAATTCTTAATCATAATAATTGATTTCTAGACACAAGTGACTTTCTTCTAATGTAAAGTAGCATTACGGATTTAGTCTGTGTCAGGGATTGTTGTTGCATAAAACTTTCATGGTCTTGAACTGAGCTCCCAGTTGTTAGAAGCCGTAGCCCTGACCGTTGGATGCAAAGGCGCATAGTGTTGGATTTCTTTCAATGAAATATCACAGTTTTTGTCCATATACTTGCTGTAGAGGTATTAATATTGTTCTGTAATGTTGTGATGCTCATGTAATGCCGCATGCATATTTGCTAATTCTGCATGCTTATGAAGCATCAAATTCAGTAATTGATAAACTTTCTTCTTTTGATATTTAATGACAATTTATTAATGATTAATATGAATGCATAATCATAATAATTGATTTCTAGACATCAGTGACTTACTTTCTTCTAATGTAAAGTAGCATTACGGATTTAGTCTGTGTCAGGGATTGTTTTGCATGAAATTTTCATGGTCTTGAACTGAGCTCCCAGTTGTTAGAAGCCGTAGCCCTGACCGTTGGATGCAAATGTGCATAGTGTTGGATTTCTTTCAATGAAATATCAGTTTTTTGTCAATATACTTGCTGTGGAGGTATTAATATTGTTCTGTATGCCGCATGCATATTTGCTAATTCTGCATGCTTCTCAAGTATCGACTTAAGTAATTGATCAACTTCCTTCCTTTGATATTGAATGACAATGTATTAATGATTAATAGGAATTCATAATCATAATAATCGATTTCAAGACATAAGTGACTTATGTTCTTCCAATGTAATGTAGCATTACCGATTTAGTCAGGGATTGTTTTGCATGAAATTTTCATGGTCTTCAACTGAGCTCGATGAAATATCATAGTTTTGTCAATATACTTGCTGTAGAGGTATTAATAACTATGTTTCTAAGCTTATTTTGAATAAGCCAAGAATCAGTTTGAGATATGAGGCAATGCACTAGTAACCTTTAATATGTAATTGAAGTTGGTATTTTTGAGTCTCTGTTTGTGCCCTCAGATTTCGCTTGTTCGTATTTTCACCTCTCGTCCTTTCACAACTGAGCTGCTGTTTAGTCTTCAGTGAATTTTCACAGCAATTTTTAGAATTCAATATTAACTGTATCAAACTTCCACTTATCTTCTTAATCAACTATAACCTTATCTATTCTCTTTGGGCATACCTCAACTATCTATTGCTGGGCAATTGTAAACTCCTGACATCATTCTGCAAGTCAGAGTTTGCTTTCCCCAAAGAGAGATATATATAGCATACCTGATCCATGTACAATTTAGGAGTGCTAATACATGTACGTCCTACTCTATCTGCTATATATTTATTTACTCCAAGTCAGTGTAATTTGTGCATCCGAACATTCATACTAGGGCATGGAGTGCTACTGTCACTAAGTCCATGTACTGTACAGTAATCCTGGAACTTTACTTGCCTAGTCATGTACTATAAATGCCTGTATTGTACCAACTTTACCATGTTTAATAACACTTCCGCCATCAGCATGGCACCATCACATACATACAGGCAGTTGAGTTTACATTCAGCCAACAACAATAGCACCATCTCTAGATATGCATCTCACCATTACATGCCACTATCAGCAGTCTGACATTACGATGGCACATCTACAATACAGGAGTCTGCCAGTACGATGGCACATCTACAATGCAGGAGTCTGCCATTACGATGGCACATCTACAATATAGCAGTCTGCCATTACGATGGCACATCTACAATTTAGCAGTCTGCCATTACGATGGCACATCTACAATATAGCAGTCTGCCATTACGATGGCACATCTACAATTTAGCAGTCTGCCATTACGATGGCACATCTACAATATAGCAGTCTGCCATTACGATAGCACATCCGACATTTCATCTGGCAGCCTAGCCTGCCCTGGTATTCACCAAAATTTAATAAACCAGTATTCATTAATAATTGTGTTGTGTTGTTTATAAATATCAGGAATAGTTAACTGTTATATACAAGTACATGAGTTTGTGACCTTTGAGGCGAGTGATTCTTCGACTATGTCAGCAAATCCCATCATCTTCAGATGTTCATTAACGTTCTTCTCTCGGCCGTCAGGTAACTTCTCAATTATCTGCACCCTCAGTACACCATCCACAATGGAATATATCTGCCAGGGATAGATCATTCAAATTATACTAGGAGGATTCTGCACATTAAAGTGAGAACATGTTCAGTAATGATATACATGTGTGCAGGTAATATGAAACTATAAATAGTACAGTATGACCAGAGAATAAAATTGACATTTCACCTCATAGAAGCTTTCAAAATGGTATCAGGGACGCATACACCACTATCAGATGGCAATTTTAGTTAAAAAACTAGAAGGCAGGGGAATAAAACACACCAACATTAAAGATTTCAAAAGGAAATGGAGAGAAACTCAATTTTTGTATTAAATGACCGAAGACAATGAGAGCAAAGACAAACTGTTGTTAAAGGACAATATTGGACAGGCAGTCATACCTGTGCATAAACCATTTCCCCAGGACCATACCTGTTGTTGTTGTTGACGTACCTGTGCAAGACCCATTTACCCAAGATCATGATTCTGAAGATATCATTGGCTGGTTGTTACAGACAGACCTGTGCATAGACCCATTTACCAAAGACCATACCTGTTGTTGTTGATGTACCTGTACATAGACCCATTTACCCATGACCACGTTTCTGAAGATATCATTGCATGGTTGTTACAGACAGACCTTTGCATAGACCCATTTACACAGGACCATACCTGTTGTTGTTGTTGTTGTTGTTGCCGTGCATGTGCCTAAACCCATTTATCCAGGACCATACTTCTGAAGATATCACTGGCTGGTTGTTACAGACGTACATGTACCTGTGCATAGACCCATTTACCCAGGACCATACTTCTGAAGAGTGAGTGAATATGATTTAATGTCACTTTCAACAGTATTTCAGTCCTATCATGACATTTGGTTCCTATTCCTTTTAACACTCGAAAGTCAAATGGGTAGGGTCCCATTCCATTTATTGGCTGGTTGTTACAGACGTACCTGTGCATACACCCATTTACCCAGGACCATGCTTCTGAAGATATCATTGGCTGACTGAGACCAGCTCCCATCAGGACACTTGATCACGGAAGGACGTACACCACACAGCTGACATTCTAATGCCTACAAAATTATAGAAAAACATTAACCATGCACTGTGCTGAGAACCCCTCGGTCTAATGGGTTTTTAAGTAAGGCACTGATGTTTTTATCAGATCACACTTTTCCTTCCTTATAATGCAGAAATTAAGGGACAGTGTCACACGACTATTATTATCTCCCTTGGGTCAATATCGTGGCGCTGCGATTGTTACTATAGGAATTACCAGTCAAAGATGGCTGTCAAGCTGAGCACTGTTGTTTCGTGGGTGATCGTTGCTACATAGGCTGAAATATTACTGAACGCAACGTTAAATATTGTTTTGGCCCTTGTTTTCCCTCCTTATAATGCTGAAATTGGGGGACAAAACTGCATTGAGACCTCCTGTCCATTCTTCTATATTGTGCAGGGTTTCTGGACATGCTGAATTTTACCTCAAAATAAAATAGAACTTATATTTGTCCCCTAGACAATATATTCCCTGAGTTTGGCAGCAATCTCTAAACTGGAACTTTATCTCCCCTAATTCTAAATCTTCAGATTCCACTTCATGTCTTCAAAATACGCTTTTTCAAATGAAAAATAAATATATTTCTTTCACAATTTCATTGGAAAGTTTTGCTGACACAAGCAAAATGTTAGTTCGTTTACAAATCTGTTAGAAAGATCATTGCCTTTAGCAAATTTTCAGGCTTTTCTATGCCCTCTGGGCAAAAATGCTGACTTCCAAGGCTTCTAAGGCCTGGAAAAACACATTCATTTTCAAGGCTTTTTCAGGTTTTTGAGAGCCTGTACGAGCTCTAAGAAACAGCAGATAGCATATGAAGAAGAAGGTAACACATTGATAGATGGATAGAATTCTTGATCGCAATATATGCCCTCGTCAACGAAGGTGTATAAAAACGTGAGGCACATTATCTAAAGGCAGCGGGTGATGGACTTCTATTACTATGACATGCTCCACAAAAACTGTGCCCTGTCCTGAAGTGAACTGTGCCCTCGTCTAAGGTTCTTTCGTAGCAGATACACTCAGTTACCTGAAATGGTTTCTCTAACAGATGCTCTGGAAGTCTTCGGAGCTGAGACAGCTTGACTACATCATTGTTACCATAATCTACAAAAAACACCTGAAAAAGAATTAAATATCATAAATAAATGAGGTTCAAAATTGGAGTCAGGTGACAAGAACAAGGGTAGATTATTTTTATTGCATCTAATTAAAATAGAAATCGGCAATCAGTAAGTTTACATCATTACTTGTAAACCACTTTCTATATCAATATTTAGTAACATCTCTTTTCCACTCCATGTGATAGAACATAAAGTTTTAGTTGTAATGGTAAAATCATTCAAGTTGCTGTAGTCTGTTAATTACCTTTGCTTCTGTTCTCTAGTATGGTAATTACCTTTACTTCTGTTCTCTTTACCTTTGCTTCTGTTCTCTAGTATGGTAATTAGGGGGCCAAGCCGTATGGCTGGTCACCTATTGTTATTGGTATTATTAGGGTTGCAAGCCAGAGGCGTGCAAACCTCTTATAATTGGTATTATTATTCCGCCGGATTTTGTAACAAAATTTCCTCAGCCGCCGCTCAACCGATGAAGTCGAAACTTCGCATAGGTATTGGGGTACGTGGGATCTAATGCATATCAAAAGAAGAAGCCGATTGGTCAAAAGCGCCGGCGGCCATCTTGGATTTATCCTAAAACCTTTCAAGATCTTCTTCTCTGGAACCACTTGACCGATTTTCTCGAAATTTGGCACACATGTTCGATGGATCTGGAGCTCTCAAAATCCTATTTGAAATTTTGCTCCGTAAAACAAAATGGCCGCCATTGACCAATCAAAATGGTCGGATTTTCATTTAACGGATTTGGACGGGAAAGGTGTTCGAATATATGCACTGCCACATGGCGATCACGAATATGCAAAAATTTTGCTCCTAGGTCACGTGGTTTGGCCGCCATCTTGAATTCCGTGAAAAACTTTGCCAATTTTGCAACGGCTTATTCTCTTGAACCCTGATAGATATGGATTTCTAGGTCACTGCGATATGTCGGGAAGACAATGGTCTGTTGCACTGAAAGCAAATATTTTCGATTGGCTGAATGGTTTGGCGGCCATATTGGATTTAGCTCCAAACCTTCAACGATCTTCTCTTCTGAAACCGCTGCTTCGGTCGTTGTGAAACTTGGTACACATGATCATTGGACAGAGTTCTCCCACATTATGACTCATAAAGTTCATCGGTTAAAAAAGATGGCCGCCATCAACCAATCAAAATGGTCGAATTTTCAAGTAACGCATTTTGACCAGAAAAGTTATGAAATATATGTTATAGAACATGGCGATCACGAATATGCAAACATTTTGCTGCTAGGTCACGTGGTTTGGCCGCCATCTTGAATTCTGTGAAAAACTTTCCCAATTTTGCAACAGCTTATTCTCTTGAACCCTGATAGATACGGACTTCTAGGTCACTGCGATATATCGGGAAGGCCATGGTCTGTTGCACTGAAAGCAAATATTTTCGATTGGCTGAATGGTTTGGCGGCCATATCGGATTTAGCGCCAAACCTTCAACGATCTTCTCTTCTGAAACCGCTGCTCCGATCTTTGTGAAACTTGGTACACATGACTGAAAGCAAATATTTTCGATTGGCTGAACGGTTTGGCTTTTATTGGATAATATCATAGCTAAATTTTATTATTTCATTTCATCTAATCCTAGCTTAAATAATTTTCCCGCTATTCTCAAATTGTGGTATTGCACTGTTTCGTAGAAAAAACGAGGAAGTTTTCCAGTCGTGTAGGGGTCACATAGTGGAATTCCCCCGAAAACAGACATGTTGCAACACAGATGTTTGTCATGTTGTAAAGTTTCTCTTGTTGCAGCACAGACGTTTGTCATGTTGTATCACTTCTTTACGAAACCTGGAAGTCCAGATTTATTCAGGGAATTTGGCCAGATACAATTACGTTAGCATGGTCGTCAGTATAAATGTTTTAATGGTCTGAGGGCGGCCACACTCAAGATAACTCCGGTTCGTGCGTTATGCCCGTAAGGGACACACCAGGCAAGCGGAGAGTGAAAGATAGATGGTATTATACCCTGTAAATTGTCACGAACATTCAGAATTCACACTGTTTTATTGAGAAACCTTCAACATTCAATTTGTCGTAAAATCTAACAGGAGAAAAAGCTATGCGCAATGCTCTCGATCTCGCGTTATATACATCTGCAGCCTGCAACATTTTGTCTGGGACTTGTTGGAAAAACGATACAATTGCACGTTGCTAAATTAAATCGATATAACAGATTCACTCAGACTTACACAGAATACAAGAGTATAACCTTTTCAAAAACGTGAATACATTACGAAAACAAAAGACTCGCAAAGAAAACAAATATAGACTGATTTTCCACTTTTCGTTCATTTTACTTGGTGCCTCGTTTACATCGATTATCTCCCTTTATAGTTTTGGGTATGATAATACAGATCTAATATACCGGCATACATGTACATTCTAGTTTCCAGATAATTTTATTAGGCCTGAAATATTCTTTTCCATCAGACTCAACTATCAGAATTATGAATGAATTATTATTGTTACACTGTTGAATGTTATCTTTGTCATACTCTGAATGTGAACTAAGTAGTAAAATAAACTGATGGACTGATTGTTTATATAGTTGTTGAGATGATGAGCTTTAGCTTTGCGGCTTGGCGCGGACCTCGGAGAAAGCAAAAAAATGAGCGATAAAGAACCCAGTTCTCAGTTTCTAAGTCCCCAACTTTCACTTTCAGACTTTCCAAATGCCGTCTTTACTAAATGATGTTCTCTCGCTAAAGAAACATAAGATTAGAATGTGAAATCTGGGATGGAGCAGCACCTGGTTTCAGCGAGGATGATGTTCGTCATGTTAATGACTTAATATCACTGACACCGACTTCGTGGAAAAAAATTTAACATTTCTAGATCAACTCTCGCTAATCCAGTGTAGAAAACAATACACTCGATTAGCGAGAGTTGATCTAGAAATGTTAATTTTTTGCCACGAAGTCGGTGTCAGTGATATTAAGTCATTAACATAATTATACAATTAAATAATTATATAATTACACATCCCTTCGCTCCCGTGTTTTTTACAAATGCATTTTGCCAGGGACGGATAAAATTCTGCGATAGGGCTAATACTCAAATATTGGTACGTCATAACAATGGCTCGAAAATAGGGTGATTTATAGGAATAAGCGTGTATCCTACTAACATTTGGGTCATAGTTTACCCTAGGGCCTCCCGTCATGTGGTTCTATTCCGACACCTGTGGTGCCATATATGGACACGATGAATGCAGTGTAATCACGTGACCAGCAAGTTTTTTTCGCCCGGGCATGTTGATGAGTGGTTATGTTGATGAGTGGTTTGAGTGTCCGAGAAACTATAATGAAGACTTTACTTCTCCGTTGTGAATGCGTCTGTTTACAGTTTAGACCTCACACAAAGTAACAAGGTAAGATGTAGAATATGAGGGACTGCTCTTTAATTGAACATTTGTAGGTGATGGTGTTGTTGCCCTTTCTGCAACATTGTGAAATAACAACAACAACAACAACAATAAAAACATTTGTCAGAAACTGAACACATCTGAACTAATGTTGATTATCATTGGCTGTGATGCCGCTTGCAACCCGAGAATTGCAACTCGTTGCTATATTTATTATTCTTTTTCTTCCGCCGGATTTTGTACCATTCGTACAGTCAACACCGATACACCGATGTCGCTGAAACTTCACATGGTAATTAGCCCATATGGGAACTGATGCATATCCTCCAATGAAGCCGATTGGCCGAAAGCTTCGGCGGCCATCTTGGATTTAACCGAAATTTTTTGAAAACTTTGAAAATCTTCTTGTCCTGAATCGCTAAACCGATTGACATGAAACTTGGTACATATGACCGATGGGTGAGGGTCATTCAAAATCCTTGACGAAAATTTGCTGGGAAAAACAAAATGGCCGCCATTGACCAATCAGAATTATCGGATTTTCAATTAACGGATTTGGATGGGGAAAGTGACTACATATATGCATTGCGATATGGCGATCCAGAATATGCAAAAAATTTGCTCCTAGGTCACGTGGTTTGGCCGCCATCTTGAATTTTGTCAAAAACGGGACTCCTCTTGTACAGGCTATAACTCTGGAACTATGGGTGGTACAACCTTGCAGTTTGTTGCATTATATTGTCTTTCGGAAATATGTCAACCGTTTCCACCTAGCTTCTACAGTTTTCCCGCTATTCTCAATCGAAGTACACCCAAATTGGTGAATTATCGGATTTTCAAGTAACAGATTTCGATAGTGGAAGTGACTATATGTATGTTATGGGACTCGCCAATGCAGAATATGGCGGATTCGTGGTGGTTGAGCCCATTATATCTAATGCATATCCAAAGAAGAAGCCGATTGGTCGAAATGTTCGGCGGCCATCTAGGATTTTCCCTAAAGCACTCTAAGATCTTCTTCTCTGGAACCGCAATAGTTACGAACTTCTAATTTGGTGCCCTTTACTTCCAATGCTGTGTTCTTTCGTTGACAATGACTCCGTACCGGGAACAGTAATTGTGGAAAACTTGAACAGTTACGAGAGAGCCGTTAGTTTGACATAATACAGGGTAGACAGAGGGTTAGCGATCCAGCGATCCTGGTATTCGTAAACAAAAAAGGTGAATATTTTGATTCATCGGAAGTGCGCGCGTCTGTCTTCAAATACGCGCGAGTGTTCCTCTCACGGCTGCAGCGTAGGAACTTAGCTGCTCGGCAGGGATGGCATTTAGGTGTCGATGATTAAAGTCCCTGAAACGAGGGAGTATTTGATGTCGCCGTTTACGTGGAATGTTCCCAGTTGAAGCACGAATGGGCGGGTGCAAACAAGGTAGGCATTTCATTACCAATTTGAGAACAATACCCAGTCGACTAAAATCGCGCGCCAAAATACGTAATTGAAACGGCATCTCTGCCACTGTATCTTGTCGTTGTTTGTTTCACACGATTCGTGGCTGAAGTTTCTGGAACAGGTCACCAATTTTGATTGAGGGAATATATATATGTATGTGTGTTTGGAATTGACAGTAAGAATGCATTCGCGTTGTTGCAGGCAGGCATACAATTTCCGCCCCCAATTAGCATGCTGTTTGAAGTATGTCGATGTACACGGACGCAATTAGTATTGAGCGACATAAATTCAGTGCCCAGATAGAGCGGACTCATACAGAAAACCATAGACTTTCAATAGTTTATCTTTTAGCAATTGTTTGGATAACAGCACATAACGATGAAAGTTCACACTCGACCTAAGGCGCTCGCAATCTTGACAAATTAAACTTTCCGGAAAATGTGTAGTATATATAATGGAAATCTTGGCCCCTACATTGCCGCTCGCGGCTATATTTACCTTTGTTTCTGTTCTCTAGTATGGTAATTACCTTTGTTTCTGTTCTCTAGTATGGTAATTAAGGCTTCCAAGACTTTGGAAGACTTATTAAGATTGTTCTGATTATTATTATTATTATTAAGGCTTCCAAGAATTTGGAAGACTTATTAAGATTGTTCTGATTATTATTATTATTATTATTATTCCTCTGCCAGATTTTTGTCATTCATTTTTCTCAGAAGCTATCAGACTGACAAGTCTGAAACTTCACAGACTGACAGAACAGGTTGAAAACTAGTGCATACTTATGATTGTTTCTGATTGGTCAATTGCTTCAACCGCCATCTTGAATTTTACCTGAAACCTAAAAACATCTTCTTCTCCAGAACCACAAGGACAATCCTTTCGATATTTGCCATACATCATCAGCCATCCATGCCCGTTCAAGGGTGATAAAAAAGAAGTTGCTGCATAGAAAACAGATGACCAAAAGTGACCTACCAAATTAGGTCAAATTTTAAATTTGCAGATTTTGACCGGACAAGTGGTTACATATATGCTACATAATATGACGAAGAAGAATATGCAGAAATTAAATTTCTAGGTCACGTGGTTTGGCCGCCATCCTGAATTTTGTCAAAAACTGAACGCATGTTTGAAGAGCTGTAACTCGCGAACCGTTAGAGATAGAGGCTTGTAATTTGTTGCATTTTATTCTCCTGGAGCAGCTCTTTCACAAGTGTGCCATCCATTTCTTCGTATCTCTGACAGTTTTGCCGCTATAGATCAATCAAAACTGTCAGATTGTCAAATAATGCTGACAATCACATGATTTTTGAAGCACTTTTGTGTAATATTACACAAACGACGAGTCGGATTGTTCTGATATTTGGCATACATACTCACTGTATTACGAGTATAATGTCAGTGAAATTTCAGCATGATCGCCATATTAGTTTCAGAGATATTATAGAACGTGACATTTGAGTAGGTCTGAGCTTATGGCTGAAACTAAACTTAACAAAAGCATACTGTGAGAAGCGCTATGTCAGGGCGACTAATTTCCAAGCTCAACTTTCTCCATTCAAGTCTATTTCTGGACTCCAGGCACAGTTTTCTGTACCTATTTCAACGTACTAACATTTTGATTTCGATGAAGGAGCCGTCTAGGACGCAAACAAAGGCCAGAAACGTGTTTCCCACGTCCTGCCGATCAAGAAAAAGTGCTTTCTGAAACTCTGAAGCCATTTCTGAATTTTTGTCATGTTTCCAACAGTGGAGGGAATGAGCCTGCACGTCCCGCAGGATGACCAGAGGGCTGCTAAACGTACACCATAGGTATCTGCGCATGCAATATTGTTATCGCAACTGCAACAACAGTCTAGATATGGAAGCCATCATAACTGCTTGCAGTTCTAGTTGGTGTTATTGGAATTTCGAACCAAAAGAACGCCAAAAACGTTATTTTCACTATATTTATTAAGGCTTCCAAGAATTTGGAAGACTTATTAAGATTGTTCTGATTATTATTATTATTATTATTATTATTCCTCTGCCAGATTTTTGTCATTCATTTTTCTCAGAAGCTATCAGACTGACAAGTCTGAAACTTCACAGACTGACAGAACAGGTTGAAAACTAGTGCATACTTATGATTGTTTCTGATTGGTCAATTGCTTCAACCGCCATCTTGAATTTTACCTGAAACCTAAAAACATCTTCTTCTCCAGAACCACCAGGCCAATCCTTTCGATATTTGCCATACATCATCAGCCATCCATGCCCGTTCAAGGGTGATAAAAAAGAAGTTGCTGCATAGAAAACAGATGACCAAAAGTGACCTACCAAATTAGGTCAAATTTTAAATTTGCAGATTTTGACCGGACAAGTGGTTACATATATGCTACATAATATGACGAAGAAGAATATGCAGAAATTAAATTTCTAGGTCACGTGGTTTGGCCGCCATCTTGAATTTTGTCAAAAACTGAACGCATGTTTGAAGAGCTGTAACTCGCGAACCGTTAGAGATAGAGGCTTGTAATTTGTTGCATTTTATTCTCCTGGAGCAGCTCTTTCACAAGTGTGCCATCCATTTCTTCGTATCTCTGACAGTTTTGCCGCTATAGATCAATCAAAACTGTCAGATTGTCAAATAATGCTGACAATCACATGATTTTTGAAGCACTTTTGTGTAATATTACACAAACGACGAGTCGGATTGTTCTGATATTTGGCATACATACTCACTGTATTACGAGTATAATGTCAGTGAAATTTCAGCATGATCGCCATATTAGTTTCAGAGATATTATAGAACGTGACATTTGAGTAGGTCTGAGCTTATGGCTGAAACTAAACTTAACAAAAGCATACTGTGAGAAGCGCTATGTCAGAGCGACTAATTTCCAAGCTCAACTTTCTCCATTCAAGTCTATTTCTGGACTCCAGGCACAGTTTTCTGTACCTATTTCAACGTACTAACATTTTGATTTCGATGAAGGAGCCGTCTAGGACGCAAACAAAGGCCAGAAACGTGTTTCCCACGTCCTGCCGATCAAGAAAAAGTGCTTTCTGAAACTCTGAAGCCATTTCTGAATTTTTGTCATGTTTCCAACAGTGGAGTGAATGAGCCTGCACGTCCCGCAGGATGACCAGAGGGCTGCTAAACGTACACCATAGGTATCTGCGCATGCAATATTGTTATCGCAACTGCAACAACAGTCTAGATATGGAAGCCATCATAACTGCTTGCAGTTCTAGTTGGTGTTATTGGAATTTCGAACCAAAAGAACGCCAAAAACGTTATTTTCACTATATTTATTAAGGCTTCCAAGAATTTGGAAGACTTATTAAGATTGTTCTGATTATTATTATTATTATTATTATTATTCCTCTGCCAGATTTTTGTCATTCATTTTTCTCAGAAGCTATCAGACTGACAAGTCTGAAACTTCACAGACTGACAGAACAGGTTGAAAACTAGTGCATACTTATGATTGTTTCTGATTGGTCAATTGCTTCAACCGCCATCTTGAATTTTACCTGAAACCTAAAAACATCTTCTTCTCCAGAACCACAAGGACAATCCTTTCGATATTTGCCATACATCATCAGCCATCCATGCCCGTTCAAGGGTGATAAAAAAGAAGTTGCTGCATAGAAAACAGATGACCAAAAGTGACCTACCATATTAGGTCAAATTTTAAATTTGCAGATTTTGACCGGACAAGTGGTTACATATATGCTACATAATATGACGAAGAAGAATATGCAGAAATTAAATTTCTAGGTCACGTGGTTTGGCCGCCATCTTGAATTTTGTCAAAAACTGAACGCATGTTTGAAGAGCTGTAACTCGCGAACCGTTAGAGATAGAGGCTTGTAATTTGTTGCATTTTATTCTCCTGGAGCAGCTCTTTCACAAGTGTGCCGTCCATTTCTTCGTATCTATGCTAGTTTTGCCGCTATAGATCAATCAAAACTGTCAGATTGTCAAATAATGCTGACAATCACATGATTTTTGAAGTACTTTTGTGTAATATTACACAAACGACGAGTCGGATTGTTCTGATATTTGGCATACATACTCACTGTATTACGAGTATAATGTCAGCGAAATTTCAGCATGATGGCCTTATTAGTTTCAGAGGTATTATAGAGCGTGACATTTGAGTAGGTCTGAGCTTATGGCTGAAACTAAACTTAACAAAAGCATACTGTGAGAAGCGCTATGTCAGGGCGACTAATTTTCAAGCTCAACTTTCTACATTCAAGTCTTTTTCTGGACTCCAGGGACAGTTTTCTGTACCTATTTCAACGTACTAACATTTTGATTTCGATGAAGGAGCCGTCTAGGACGCAAACAAAGGCCAGAAACGTGTTTCCCACGTCCTGCCGATCAAGAAAAAGTGCTTTCTGAAACTCTGAAGCCATTTCTGAATTTTTGTCATGTTTCCAACAGTGGAGGGAATGAGCCTGCACGTCCCGCAGGATGACCAGAGGGCTGCTAAACGTACACCATAGGTATCTGCGCATGCAATATTGTTATCGCAACTGCAACAACAGTCTAGATATGGAAGCCATCATAACTGCTTGCAGTTCTAGTTATTATTATTATTATGATTCCGCCGAATTTTGTATCAGTAGTATCCAGGCCGCTATTTAACCGATGAAGCCGAAAATTCGCACAGGTATTGGGAAATGTGGGCTATAATGCATATGAATAGAAGAAGCTGATTGGTCAAATGGTTTGGCGGCCATCTTGGATTTACTCTGGAACCTTTCAAGATCTTCTTCTCTGGAACCAGTGGACTGATCGACTCGAAACTTGGTACACATTATCAATGGATCTGGGGCTCTCAAAACACGATTTGAAAATTTGCTGTGTAAAACAAAATGGCCGCCATTGACCAATCAAAATTGTCGGTTTTTCAAATGACGGATTTGGATGAGGAAAGTGGCTACATATATGCATAGTGATATGGCGATCACGAATATGCAAAAATTTTGGTGCTCGGTCACGTGGTTTGGCCGCCATCTTGAATTTTGTCAGAAACGGAGCACATCTTGTAGAGCCTATATCTCTGGAACTACGATAGGTACAGCCTTGCTTTTTGTTGCATTATATTCTCCACGAGTAGCTCTTTCGGAAATATGTCACCCATTTCAACGTAGCTTCAATAGTATCCCCGCTATTCTCAGATGTATATCACCCAAATTTGCGAATTGACAGATTGTTCTACAGTGGTAACTATGTAGGTTAGATCTAAAGGGAAGCAAATGACGTTTTGCCAAATAAGGTGGCTTCCAGTTCTAAAACTACTGCTGTTGGTTCATTGCCTGCGATATGTGCTTGCAACCCGAGGATTGCCGCTCGCGGCTATATTTATTATTCTTTTTCTTCCGCCGGATTTTGTACCATTCGTAGAGTCAACACCGATACACCGATGCAGTTGAAACTTCACATGGTGACTGGGCCAGATTGGAACTGATGCATATCCCCTAATGGAGCCGATTGGTCAAAAGCTTCGGCGGCCATCTTGGATTTACCCTTCAAAAAAATATTTTTTCAAAGATCTTCTTCTCTAGAACCACTGAACCGATTAACTCCAAACTTGGTACATATGACCGATGGGTGAGGGTCATTCAAAATCCTTGACGAAAATTTGCTGGGAAGAACAAAATGGCCGCCATTGACCAATCAGAATTATCGGATTTTCAAATGACGGATTTGGATGGGGAAAGTGACTACACATATGCATTACCATTTGGCGATCACGAATATGTAAAAATTTTCCTTCTAGGTCACGTGGTTTGGCCGCCATTTTGAATTTTGTCAGAAACGGAACACATCTTGTACAGGCTATAACTCTGGAACTGTGGGGGGTACAGCCTTGCAGTTTGTTGCATTATATTCTCCAGGAGTAGCCCAGCCATTTTCACGTAGCTTCAATAGTTTTGCCGCTATAGGAGAATCAAAATTGTCAAATTTTCAAATAATGCCGAAAATCGCCTAATTTGAGAAGTACTTTTGTGTAATATTACACGAACGACGAGTCGGATTATTCTGATATTTGGCATACATACTCGCTGTATAACGGCTATGATGACAGTAAAATTTCAGCATGATCGCCTTATTAGTTTCAGAGGTATGGTAGAACGTAACATTTGAGTAAGTCTGAGCTTATGGCTGAAACTATACTTAACAAAAGCAGACTGGGAGAAGCGCTATCTCCGGGCGACTAATTTCCAAGCTCAACTTTCTCCCATCAAGTCATTGACTGGACTCCAGGGACCTTTTTCTGTACCTATTTCAACGTACTAACATTTCGATTTCGATGAAGGAGCCATCTGGGGCGCAAACAAAGGCCAGAATCGTGTTTCCCACGTGCTGCTGACCAAGAAAAACTGTTTTTTGAAGCTCTAAATCCATTTATTAGGGGTATTATTAGGGGGCCAAGCCGTATGGCTGGTCACCTATTGTTATTGGTATTCTTCTTCTTCTTCTTCTTCTTCTTCCGCCGGATTTTGTACCATCCGTACAGTCAACACCGATACACCGATGTCGCTGAAACTTCACATGGTAATTAGCCCATATGGGAACTGATGCATATCCTCCAATGAAGCCGATTGGCCGAAAGCTTCGGCGGCCATCTTGGATTTAACCGAAAATTTTTGAAAACTTTGAAAATCTTCTTGTCCTGAATCGCTAAACCGATTGACATGACACTTGGTACATATGACCGATGGGTGAGGGTCATTCAAAATCCTTGACGAAAATTTGCTGGGAAGAACAAAATGGCCGCCATTGACCAATCAGAATTATCGGATTTTCAAATGACGGATTTGGATGGGGAAAGTGACTACACATATGCATTACCATTTGGCGATCACGAATATGTAAAAATTTTCCTTCTAGGTCACGTGGTTTGGCCGCCATTTTGAATTTTTTCAGAAACGGAACACATCTTGTACAGGCTATAACTCTGGAACTGTGGGGGGTACAGCCTTGCAGTTTGTTGCATTATATTTTCCAGGGATAGCCCTTTCGGAAGTATGCCAGCCAATTTCACGTAGCTTCAATAGTTTTGCCGCTATAGGAGAATCAAAATTGTCAAATTTTCAAATAATGCCGAAAATCGCCTAATTTGAGAAGTACTTTTGTGTAATATTACACGAACGACGAGTCGGATTATTCTGATATTTGGCATACATACTCGCTGTATAACGGCTATGATGACAGTAAAATTTCAGCATGATCGCCTTATTAGTTTCAGAGGTATGGTAGAACGTAACATTTGAGTAGGTCTGAGCTTATGGCTGAAACTATACTTAACAAAAGCAGACTGGGAGAAGCGCTATCTCCGGACGACTAATTTCCAAGCTCAACTTTCTCCCATCAAGTCATTGACTGGACTCCAGGGACCTTTTTCTGTACCTATTTCAACGTACTAACATTTCGATTTCGATGAAGGAGCCATCTGGGGCGCAAACAAAGGCCAGAATCGTGTTTCCCACGTGCTGCTGACCAAGAAAAAGTGTTTTTTGAAGCTCTAAATCCATTTATTAGGGGTATTATTAGGGGGCCAAGCCGTATGGCTGGTCACCTATTGTTGTTGGTATTATTCTTCTTCTTCTTCTTCTTCTTCCGCCGGATTTTGTACCATCCGTACAGTCAACACCGATACACCGATGTCGCTGAAACTTCACATGGTAATTAGCCCATATGGGAACTGATGCATATCCTCCAATGAAGCCGATTGGCCGAAAGCTTCGGCGGCCATCTTGGATTTAACCGAAAAATTTTGAAAACTTTGAAAATCTTCTTGTCCTGAATCGCTAAACCGATTGACATGACACTTGGTACATATGACCGATGGGTGAGGGTCATTCAAAATCCTTGACGAAAATTTGCTGGGAAGAACAAAATGGCCGCCATTGACCAATCAGAATTATCGGATTTTCAAATGACGGATTTGGATGGGGAAAGTGACTACACATATGCATTACCATTTGGCGATCACGAATATGTAAAAATTTTCCTTCTAGGTCACGTGTTTTGGCCGCCATTTTGAATTTTGTCAGAAACGGAACACATCTTGTACAGGCTATAACTCTGGAACTGTGGGGGGTACAGCCTTGCAGTTTGTTGCATTATATTTTCCAGGGATAGCCCTTTCGGAAGTATGCCAGCCAATTTCACGTAGCTTCAATAGTTTTGCCGCTATAGGAGAATCAAAATTGTCAAATTTTCAAATAATGCCGAAAATCGCCTAATTTGAGAAGTACTTTTGTGTAATATTACACGAACGACGAGTCGGATTATTCTGATATTTGGCATACATACTCGCTGTATAACGGCTATGATGACAGTAAAATTTCAGCATGATCGCCTTATTAGTTTCAGAGGTATGGTAGAACGTAACATTTGAGTAAGTCTGAGCTTATGGCTGAAACTATACTTAACAAAAGCAGACTGGGAGAAGCGCTATCTCCGGGCGACTAATTTCCAAGCTCAACTTTCTCCCATCAAGTCATTGACTGGACTCCAGGGACCTTTTTCTGTACCTATTTCAACGTACTAACATTTCGATTTCGATGAAGGAGCCATCTGGGGCGCAAACAAAGGCCAGAATCGTGTTTCCCACGTGCTGCTGACCAAGAAAAACTGTTTTTTGAAGCTCTAAATCCATTTATTAGGGGTATTATTAGGGGGCCAAGCCGTATGGCTGGTCACCTATTGTTATTGGTATTATTCTTCTTCTTCTTCTTCTTCTTCTTCCGCCGGATTTTGTACCATCCGTACAGTCAACACCGATACACCGATGTCGCTGAAACTTCACATGGTAATTAGCCCATATGGGAACTGATGCATATCCTCCAATGAAGCCGATTGGCCGAAAGCTTCGGCGGCCATCTTGGATTTAACCGAAAATTTTTGAAAACTTTGAAAATCTTCTTGTCCTGAATCGCTAAACCGATTGACATGACACTTGGTACATATGACC